>VMDO01011883.1:22983-64821 GCA_007922755.1 Pedetes capensis | reverse complement strand
ACAGTGTCAGGTAGTGTTTTGTTCTGTTGTACATAGGGTTGCTATGAGTCAGACCTGACTCATAGACACCTAACAATAACAAGGATACAACTTCTTTCTCTCTCCCTTTCTGTCTGTCTGTCTTTCTTTCTTTCTTTCTTTCTTTCTTTCTTTCTTCCTCCTCCTCCTCCTCCTCCTCCTCTTCCTCCTCCTTTTTCTTCTTCTGCAGGGCTAGATAGTTTTTTTGGTGAGTTTATCAAACATTTTAAAAAGATATGAAAATTTTACAAAAGTTCTTCTAGAATATAACAGAGAAAAAATGCTTCTAACTCATTTTCAGAAAGTAAAGTTGCTCTGATTCCTAAATAGGACAAAGAGTTTATAAAATATATATATCTCATGAACATACACATCAAAATTCTAAACAAAGTACCAACACATTAAGTACAATGATAGGTAAAAAGAAAAGTACATTATTACTAAACAGCGTGTATTTTAAGAATGCAAAGATGTTTCCATATTCAAACATAAATCACTGTACAGTAAATTCTCATTCATAGTAACTATGTTCTATAAAGTCTCCATGGACACTGGCCCTGCAAATAGTGAATCATTGTTTCTAGAAAAATTACCAATCTAGGTTCCTGTGAGCTTCTAGAACATTTTCAACAATTGATCAACACATAATCTTGTTGTATGCATTTCTGTTTTGATATACCTTATTTCACATATATTATTGATTCTGTGTCAGTAATCAATTTCAGAGTAGAGAAAAGATGGAAGTTGTCCAAGACTTTACTTGGTTCTATAATCAATAGCCACAGAAGCATCAGTCAAGAAATCAAAAGAGCATTAAGAAAAACTATTACAAAAGACCTCTTTAAAGTATTGAAGAGTAAAGAGGTCACATTGAAGACAATTCTGCCAAGGTATTTTCAGTTGCATCATATGCTTGTGAAAGCTGTACATTGAATAAGAGACACAGGAAAAGAACTGATGCTTTTGAATTATGGTGATAGAGACGAATATTGAATATACCATGGACTGCCAAAAGAACCAACAGATCCAACCAAGAAGGGCAACCAGGGTGCTCCTTGGAAGCAAGGATGGTTAGACTATATCTTATATATTTTGAACATATTGTCAGGAGGGACCAATCCTTGGAGAAGGACATCATGTTTGGGAGGATAGTGGTTCAATGGAAAAAAGCAAGACCCTCAACTAGATGAATTGACATAGTGGCCGGAACAATGGACCTGCACATAAAAAATATCATGTGTCTGGCACAGTGTTGGGGAGTGTTTTGTTCTGTTATACAAAAGAGTCACTATGAGTCAGACCTGACTACATGGCACCTAACAACAATTGATTTGTTAACATGGAACTCAAAACCAACACCATTACAATATATAATTGAAGAAAATTGTATCTAGCTCATACATTTTCTGTGTAAGAAACACAAGATAGCATTTTAGCGCTATGTGGGCCATTTTAAATAGCAAAATCATCAATGAAAAGCAGAAAAGTATTAAAATGTAGCAACAAATAGTTCAGTAAAAAGTATGTTTGTGCATATTATGAAAAGTTTAACTCATTGGCAGAGTGATGTTCTGCATTCTCTGAGGCCCTGGGTTCAATCCCTAGTATCACAAAATCAGGAAAAGGACCTGAAAATCCACTCCTGAAATAATTCCAAAACTATCAGGCATTCAAAACCCTATTATTATGGACCATGAGTCAGACTGGACTCAATTGCACCTTATAAAAACAATAAGAAAACAAGAGTATAGAGCATCACCTTATTTGACCTTAGATGAGAATATACACATAGTGTAACTTAAATTTTTCATTGCTCTGTGCATGTCTGCACAAGCTGCAGAAACACCAGGGGTCTTGATTTTGGAGTTGCAAATACATTCTGACAAGTAGGAAAGTTCATAAGTAGGGATCTATTAATGATGGTTGACTGTAATTCACCATCTTCACAAAATAAGAAAACCCTTAATATCATCTAAGTTTGTACAGAAAAGGCCAATGATGAATTCAATGTCTCATATTGATAAAATTCTCAGCAAACCACTAATGGAAGAGAACATCACCAAGTTGATAAAAGGCATGTACACACACAGAGATGGATAGACACACACACAGAGAAAGGAATATTAATAGTAAAAGATTAAACATTTTCTTCCCCTATGATTTCAGGAGACAGCAAGCATTTCTGTTCTCACCACTCCTATTCAATATTATGTTGGTTGTTACCCAATGAAATAAATCAAGACCAAATATAAAGAATAAATAAAACATATTCAGATTGAAAATGAAGAAATGAAATTGATCTTATTCCTAGGAAACATGATTACCTATCTAGATAATCCTGAAGAATACATATGTACATTATTTTAAAAGCATCTAGAACTAAAAAGAATGTTTATCAAGAATCCTGGATATAATAACCTTGTATGGTAGCAATGAATAATAAAAGTAAAATTAAAATTATCAATTATAATGGTACCAAATACCTTATAACACAGGAATAAATCTTATATAACACATGCAATAACTTTATATGTAAAATTATAAAATACTTACTAAAAGAACCAAATAAGGCCTAAGTTAATGATGTAATATATACCATGTTCCTGGGTTGAAAGAGTTAATATTGTTAATATGTCAGTTTTCCCTAACCTGATACAAAATGTAATTCCAACAAAAATTTTCAGCAGTTTCACTTCAGAAATTGACAAATTGACTCTAAAAACCAATATGTAAAGGGAAAGGAACTAGAATGGTCAAAACAGTCCTGAGAAAGGGCATACCTTTAACAAAACACCTTTATAGTTATTTAAAATATGCTATAATTTCATGATGATGCCTCTACTAATGTGAGGATCCTTTTATGATAAAAATAGAGTTGCTTTAACTCCACTGCTCTCATGAAAGTACTTGTGGATGAAATCACTTTTGTTGATCAAGTATCATAATAATTCTGTAAAATATGTACTTATGTCAAAGGAACCACCGCTACACATAGGAAAATGTAATTGTACCTTAAAACCACAAAACTGATGAATTCAATGTGAAAGATGTCTGTTGCATTCATGTTCCTTTTGTTCTGAGTTCTGAAGATAAAAGGAAATGGGAAAGATTGTCATTTCATTTTGAACACATATATCCTATTATTGGCATTCTTCATGGGAAAATACATATGATATTCTATCAAAGACAGAGCTAAGCATAAAATTTACACCTGTATAAACAAATGCATAGAAAGGGTCACAAAGAAAATATATCAAATTTGACAGTAGCTGTTAGTGGACTTAATATAGGGATTCCTTTGTTTTTCTTTTATACTGTGTTTTTAAATTTCAAATTTGCCTCAACTAATATTTATCATATTTCCATGACTGTGAATAATAAAAATGAACTCCAAATAGTATATTAAATACACTTAAATAAGTCTTATTAATGAATCTGAGGGCTTCTAAAAGAAAGAAAAACAGAAAGAGTGGGAAAGTTGGTAACCTAATTTTCTGGGTGCATTCAGTTGCCATCATATCAACGCCCCCAGCACAGTCAGAATTCCAGGTATGTTATTCCCCATGTCTTCATGTACAATGTCCCTTATTACAGGCCTGCTTCAAACAGATTACATCTATTCAGTTTTGTCTAATTCTTTCTGCCCTTTTTGTCCCTAATCCTTACTCAGAAGCATTATCCTATTTGTGTGTTGCTGGAGCACCCTTCCTATTTCTCTGTCAAGTTTGTTAGTGAATCCTACTACTTTGTGCCATACTTCTTTTTTTGCTTATTTCATTACTTTCAAAGATGGAAGACTTCTTCCAGTTATTGGCCATATTTATTCATTTTAATACCTCCAGTTTGTTTAATATTAACTTGATCTTACCGTGTTTTTGAGATTTCTCACTTTGTGTAGATGTTCCTTTTTATTTTCTCCCAGGGAAACTGAAAATTTATATTTTAACTAAGTCTCATTCTTTTGCATAAGTGGTGGAGTTGCACCTTAAAATTCCAAATGCACCCCTAGTCTTTTTTACCCTACTATCATTTTTTGGGGGGACAGGGATTTAGTCCAGTTAGGAAAGCACTGTTCTGCAATCTCTGAGGTCCCCGGTTCCATTTCCAGAACCACAAAAATGGGAGAAGGATGTGGTAATCCACTCCCAAGCCAATCCTGAAACAGCCTTTGAAAACCCTTTGAGGATCACCATGAATTGGACCCGACTGAATGGCACCTAACAACAACAACAATCACTATTTTTTGGTTGGATGGTGTTTGTGTTACTCTGCCTACTTCTTGCATTGTTCTCTTCCTAACATGTCTATGTAGTCACTTTAAATATTGATAAAAGTTACAATAATAAAAATGATAACAAATTCTTCCTTCAGAAAGTAGTACCAATAAGTACAGGGAGTCAATGAAAAAGTTCAACAATAAAAAAGGGGCTTTCCTGGTTAGTTACCTAAGGTTTATCAAGCTATGAAAACAAGGAGAATGTATTATCATATTCTAAGACTTTGCTTAAAGCAATGATGTAAACATATTGCATGCAACATAATGATTCTCAAGACAGCATCATAGAAAGTGTTTAATCTTAGAACAGGCAGCTTTTCAAAAGATTTTACAACTTCTTCAGAAACTTTACCATTGGAATCAAATATTGCTTAGCCTATTATATTCCATATATTTAAATATGTGATACTGTATTTTACAACTAATGATTTAGCCTTGAGCATTGGGGGGAACTTGCACAAGGTCATGTGAAAGTCATCATCTCTTAATTGTGGATTGGGCTTTCTTAATTACAGAACCAGGATATGGTAGGGCAGTATACAGTGCTAAAATCAATGCTTTAATTCTGGTTCTTTAAAGTTATGATAAAATAGGCAGTATTTCTTAAACATTTTATTAATACTAACATTTACTATTTATTTCCAAAAAATTAAAATCTTTTGACTAAGCTTTATCTATTCTTTTTGAAAACAGTTAAAGCCACATTTTAAACTTTGAAAAATGTACTGACTGTCCTCTAAGTCAAGAAAAAAATCAATTTAAAGTGAGGAAATGTATATGCAAGTTATAATAGAAACTCACTTTGATGATACTATCATTTGCACAGAAGAATTACCTAAATAACTCATTTAAAGCCTGGTTCAGTGCACACACCTGTAATTTCAGTGATTTGAGAGTCAGAGGCAGGAGGATCAAAAGTTTGAGGCTAGAGGCAGTTTGCATAACTTATCATGACCTTGTGTCAGAATAAAAGGTAACAGGTGGACCAGGGATGCAGCTCACTGGCATGGCACTTGCAAAGCTTGTGTGAGGCTGTGGGTGGGTATCACATTCCACTAAAAAAAAAATCACCAACAAAAAATAAAACAAAAAGGAAAAATATTCGTTTAACTTTAAAGCAAATGAAATCAGACCTACTTCTCTAAATTATTTTTTAATGGCAGCTTTTTAATAAATTTTTGTTGATTATTCTCAGTCTTTCAATCTTTAGTTTTCTCAGTATGTTATCAAATTTGTACTTTGTATAAATAGGTTTTATGACATCAGTGCAATTTTATGATCATTTTTAAGTTTAAACATGTTTCAGCAATTGGAACCATAGTAACTTAATAGAATGTCTATGCCAGAAAACAATGAATTAGAAAACTCCCAGACCAATTTCCATTGTGTATTTCCAGTTTGAAACCTAATTAGTTAAATTTAGCAGCATGTTTAATTCATTTAGTTACTTTTTAATTTACAATTTAGTTACAATAAGACTAACCAATTTAAGGCACTTTAGGAAAGTACACAATACTGTCACTATCATCATGTCCATGACATAAATCATTTCTATTATGCACAAAAGTCCCTTTGTAACCACTAACATTCCACCCCTTTCTCCAACTATTATCTCAAAAATATTTTTATGTTCTGTGTTACTGTTTTGTATGGAATGTTATATAAAAAACATAGTTAGTACTTGTAGCTAATTTATTTCATTTAGCATATTTTAAAGATTGATTCAAGTTGCTATATGTATATGTAGCTTGGCTTTTTATTGCAATGTAGTATTGCATGTTATGAACATTACATATATATAATATTATAGGTTATGAACATTCCAAAAATATTATGCTAAGTGAAATAAATTAGCTACAAATACTAAATATTTTTGTTTATATGACATTCTAAACAAGGCAGGAAAAGATAGAAAGATAGATAGATAGATAGATAGATAGATAGATAGATAGATAGATGGGCTGGGATTTAGCCCAGTTGGTAGAGCACTGCGCTGCAGTCTCCGAGGTCCCGAGTTCAATTCCCAGCACCGCAAAAATGGGAGAAGGACCTGGCAATCCACTCCCAATGCAATCCCGAAACAATCAGCCATTGAAAACCCTATAAGGGTCGCTATGAGTCGGATACCGACTCAAGGGCACCTAACAACAACAACAACAAGATAGATAGATAGATAGATAGATAGATAGATAGATAGATAGATATAGATACCTCTATAGGTAGTGTTGGGGTTTGGTTCAGGCCCGGCAGAAGTCAGAGCCTTGCCCCGACACCAAGTGGGTATCAGGGACCTACTGGACCAGGTTGGTATAGTGGCCAGAGGCCACAAAGGACCTCAGGAGAATTTCTGCGGGAAACAGGAGAGGGAAAATTTATTGGGTTACTCCCCAAGTGGGGTGCAACCAGCAAGCAGCCCCTGTCAAGTGCTCAAGTGCTAGCTGGTGGCACAGCTCAGCCTTAAAGGCACAGCTACAAGCAGTTGGTGTTCTGCTGGGCTGGAGGTTCAGTGGTCTTCACTCTCACAGGTCGCCTTCTCTTCCTCCCTCCTTCCCAAGGGTGGGAGGAATTGGGAGGCTCTTCCTGGCTTGCTTGTAGTCTTTGGTCCTTTGGGGCCCCTAGTCTTGATGCTAAAGCTTGCTGGGATATCTTCCTTTGGATTGGGGAGTGCTGGATCAAGGTGATGGGGTCTGGACAACAGTTAAAGGACAGAGAATGGTGATGGGGTTAAGGGGGTCCAGGAACCCTGCTTATATAGGGTCCCAGAAGGGGGCGTGTACTGGGGCTAGACAATCAGGGCACATTCCTGACAGGTACTGCAGGTAAACTGTCATACCTGCCAGGTAGGGGCAGTTATTTAACTGAGATACTTGTTGTTGTTAGGTGCCATCGAGTCGGTATCCAACTCATAGCGACCCTCATAGGGTTTTCAATGGCTGACTATTTCAGGATTGCCTTGGGAGTGGGTTGCCAGGCCCTTCTCCCATCTTTGCGGTGCTGGGAATTGAACTCAGGACCTCAGAGACTGCAGTGCAGTGCTCTACCAACTGAGCTAAAGAACTGAGATACTAGGGGTAGCTAATCAAAATTGAGGTGGTTGAGGCTGGTCAGGCTGGTCAGGGGCCATCTTTGCTCACTCGATGGGAGGGGTAGGAGTGAGTGAGTGGAATGTGGCCCTAGGGTCAGCTAAAGGTCAGTCCCTCAGGCTACTATGAGGGACCCTAGTTATAGGGTGAATTTTAAAAATCACAGCAAGAGAAAGTGCTTCTCTGTGCACTCTGAAGCCCTGTGTTCAATTCCCAGCACCACAAAAAGAAATGGGAGAAGGACCTGGCAGCCCACTCTTGAGAACTATCTGGAAAGAATCCAATTCAGAAACACTCAGGCATTGAAAACTCTACGAATAGAAGAGAAGCACTGACATAGTGCCCAGCATGGCACAGTGTCTGGGAGTGTTTCATTCTGTTGTACATAGGGTCCCTATGAATTGGACCTGACAGCAATCCCCAACACTGAAAAAATGGGAGAAGGATGTGTTAGTCCACTCCTGTAGCCATCTGTAAACAACCAACCATTGAAAACACTATGAGGGTAGCTATGAGTAGGACTGACTCCATGGCTCCTAATAACAGCAACAATATATGGGCATATGTGTACAATTTTTCTTGCATTGGTGCTAAGTTTTTGTTACACACACATGCATGTATATGGGCATATATATACAATTTTTTGCACCTGGGTCTTCAGTCTGTCATCACCATCCTTTCCTTAAGTGACATATATACCTTGACATCTTTTTCAAGAACCAATTGACTACACAGATAGACATACACACACATATTTTAGGCTATCTCTTAATTGTCTATTTTCCCTTCTCTTCTTTTCTTATCTTTTTTTTCCTTTTTTTTTTTTTTTTGTAACACAAGGTGGAACCTAGGGGCTCACTTACACTAGGCAAGCAGACAAGTGCTCTATGACTGAGCTGAAAACCTAGCTTTTTATTCTTTTTACTTTTTTCATTTTGAGACAGGCTAGCTCTAATTTCTATAGGTTGCCTCTAGCCTCAGACTCTTGAGCCTTCTGCCTCAGCTTCGTGAATCACTGGGGTAACAGGTGTGCACCATGCTACCTATCCTTTCTTTTCTTTTCTAATAAGTTTTATTTTGATAGCTACTGTAATATTATACTTTCTTGAATATTATAGATTTAAAGTAAATCATCATGTTGATTACTTCCACCTCTTGGCTCCTTTGATGATGGCTACCATTAACATGCATACACTAGTAATCTGCTTTGAGTCCTTATTCTTAATTTGTTTGTAAACATTCCTAGAAGTATAATTGATGGATCACATAGTAATTGCATTATTAATTTAAAAATATTTTATTAAATTTATTATAAACTTATACATAAAACATAAATATTGTAAATATTAATGGCACCATGTGATGATTCAATACATGTATAAGTTATATAATGTTTAAATCAGGTAAACTATATCTCCTTAAGCATTTATCATTTCTTTATAGGAAGGACATGCAAATTCATTTCTTGGAAATTGTTGAACTTTATAGTACAAAATTATAATCTGTAGTCACTGTAGTATAACAGCATACCAGAAATTTCTTCTATACAGCTGTAGCTGCAACTTAATATTCATTGATTAACATTTCTTATTCCTTCCTACAACTCTTCTCAGTTGCTGTTAATCATCATTCTTCTTTCAGCCTCTATGAGACAACCTTTTAAACTCTGGAAATGAATGAAATTATGTAATGTTTGTCATATTTTGCTCAGCATGTGGATATTTAGTTTTGCTAATAACCTTAAAAGAAAAGGTTATCTTCATTGAGTGGTCTTGGAACTGTTCTTGAAATGTTGTTGTTGTTGTTAGGTGCTGTCCAGTCGAGTCCAGCAGAAAGAAACACTCCCCAATTCTGTGCTAGGCACACGATCTGATCTTATATATGTTTATGCCCATTGTTGCAGACACTGTGTCAATCCATCTGGTGGAGGGTATTCCTTTTTTTATTGACCTGCCACTCTTTCAAATGATGTCTTTCTCCAGGGATTGGTCCATTTTGAGTATATGTCCAAAATACATAAGATGCCGTCTAGCCATCTTTGCTTCCAAGAAGTCCTCTGGTTGCACTTCTAGGACAGATCTGTTGTTTCTTTTGGCAATCCATGATATATTCAATAATCATCTCCAGGACCATAATTCAAAAGCAACAATTCTTGCTGGGCCTGGTGGCTCATACCTATAATCCCAGTGGCTTGGGAGGCAGAGGCAGGAGGATCGCAAGTTCGAGACCAGAAGCAGTCTGCATAACTTAGCAAAACCCTGTCTCAAAAAGTAAAAAAAAGAAATATGGGCTGAGGGTGCATCTCTGTGGTCCAGCACTTGCACAGCATGCAAGTGCGAGGCCCTGAGTTCAACCCCCAGTACCAGAAAAAAAAAAATAAAGCGTCAATTCTTTTCCTGTTCCCTTGTTCAATGTTCAGTTTTCACAGCCATATGATGCAACTGAAAATACTATAGCATGAGTCAAGTACAGCTTCCTCTTCAATGTGACATCTTTACTTTTCAATACTCTAAGAAGACCTTTGCCACAGCTTTTCCTAAAGTAATGTGTCTTTTGATTTCTTGGCTGCTGCTTCTATGGATGTTGATTATAGAGCCAAGTAAGGCAAAGTCATGGACAACCTCAATCTTTTCTCCATTTATTGGGAAGTTGCATACTGACCCATTTGTAAAGATTTTTGTTTTGTTGATGTTTATTGCAATCCATACTGACGGCTATGTTCTTTGATCTTCATCAGTGAATGTTTTAAATCCTCTTCACTTTCAGCAAGCAGAGTTGTGTCATGTCTATAACACAGTTGTAAATGAGTCTTCCTCCAATCCTGATGCCACATTCTTCTTCATGAAGTCCTGCTTCTCAGATTATTTTTTCAGCACATACATTGAAGTAATATGGTGAAAGTATGCAGCCTTGATATATACCTTTTTCAATTTTAAACCAGGCAGTGTTTCCTTGTTCTGTTCGCACAACTGCCTCCTGGTTAATGTACAGATTCCTCATGAGTACAACTAGGTGCTCTGGTAGTTCCATTTTCTGAAGTGTTATCCACAATTTGTTATGATCCACATGGTCAAATACCTTTGAATAGTCAATAAAACAGAGATAGACATCTTTCTGATCTTCCTTGCTTTCAGCTCATATCCAACTGGTATCACCAATGATGTCCCTGGTTCCCCATCCTCTTCTGAATCCAGCTTGATTTTCCAGCAGTTCCCTCTCTATATAATGTTACAGTTGCTTTTCAATGATCTTTAGTAAAATTTTGATTGTATGTGATATTAATGATATTGTTTGATAGTTTCCACATTCAGTTGGATTCCCTTTTTTGGGAATAGGCACAAATATGGACCTTTTCCAGTCAGTTGGCCAGGTAGCTACTTTCCAAATTTGTTGGCATAAACATGTTAGCACCTCAAGTGCTGCATGTGTTTGTTGAAACATCTCTATTGGTAGCCCATCAATTCCTGGAGACTTGTGTTTTGCTAATTCCTTCAAGGTGGCTTCCACTTCATCCTTCAATACCATTGGTTCCTCTTCTTATGCAACCTCTTGAAATTGTTGGTCATCTACCAATTCTTTTTTGTATAATGACTCTGTGTATTCCTTCCATGTTCTTTTTATGTTTCCTGCATCATTTAACATTTTTCCCTGTAGAGTCATTCATTATTGCTGCTTGAGGCTTGAATTTTTTTCTTCAATTCCTTAAGCTTGAGAAACACAGAGCATGTTCTTTCCTTTTGATTTTCTGTCTCCAGCTCTTTGCACATGCCGTTATAATATTTGTTTTTTTCTTCTCAAGCTGCCTTTGAAGTCTTCTGTTTACTTCCTTAACTTCATCATGTCTTCCTTTTATTTTATCTGCTAGATGTTCAATGGCAATTTCCAGAGTCTCTTGACATGTAATTTGGTCTTTTCTTTTTTCTTGTTTTTTTAATAACTCCTTGCTTCCTTTTTGAATCAAATGTTTGATGGCATGTCACAACTCATCTGGTTTCCTATCATTTATTCATAATGTGTTAAACCTGATCTTTAGGTGATCTCTTAACTCAGGTGAGATATACTCAAAGTCATACCTCGTCTCTTGTACACTTGTTCTAATTTTCTTCAGTTGCAGTTTGAACTTGAATATGAGAAATTGATGGTCTGATCCACAATCAGCACCTGGTCTGTTTTGACATTTGATATGGAGCTTTTCCATCATCTCTTTCCACAATGTAGTCAGTTTGGTTCCTGTATAGTCCATCTGTTAAATTCCACATATATAGTTGCCATTTATGTGGTGAAAAAATGTATTTCCAATGAAAAGGTCATAGGTCTAACAAAATTCTATCATGTGATCTCCAGTATCATTTCTTTCACCAAGGCCATGTTTTCTGACTGCTGAGGCTTCTTTGTTTCCAACTTTTGCACTTCAATCACCAGTAATTATCAGTATGTCCTTATTGCATGTCTGATCTATTTCAGATTGCAGAAGCTGATATAAATCTTCCATATCTTCAGTTGGACCCTTATTGGTGGGTATATAGGTTGATAATAGTCATATTAGCTATAGAAATAGATGTGACCATATGTTCCTGGGCTCTGTATTCTATTTCATTGCTATTTATTCTACCATTATGTCCATACAGGAAGGTTTTACATATATATGTATACATATATATCATATATATATATATCACATAACATATATAAACTCATATATATATGAGTTTATTTTAGTAAATTTTGTAAAACAAAATTTAGTAAATTTTGAAAACAAGAAGTCTGATTGAAACTCTAATACTTTTTATCTCTCTTTTATTCTTTTGAGAATACTTTGGCTATCTTGGATTTTTATGTTAAATTTGAGGTGGTTTTTCCCATTCCTGCAGAAAATGTCATTGAGATTTTGACTTGAATTACATTGTATCTGTTCATTGCTTTAGGTAGAATTTACCTCTTTACATTATATTTTCTGGTCCATGAATATGGGATATCTTTCTATTTATTTATATATTATTTTTAGCACCATTCTGTAGTTTTCAGGGTAAAAGTCTTTCATGTGCTTGGTTACAATTATATTTCATTGTCTAACTCTTTTTGATGCTAAATAAATGTAGTTTTATAAATTTTCTCTTCAGATTATTTAGTATCACTGTGTAGATATGCAAATGTTTTTGTATGTTGATTTTTGAATCTTGCAACTTTGATAAATTTGCTTATTTGTCTAACGTTTATGTAAGTGTGAAATTTTTCTACTAATAAGATATATGGTCTGTGAACAAAGATAATTTTACTTTTGCTTCTCCAGTTTGAATAACTTTTTATTTCTTTGTCCCGCCTACTTGCTTGGGCTAGAACTTCTAGGCTAATGCAGACTAGGAGGTCTAAAACTGGATGAAACCTCCATTGAGCTTTCATATGCTCACATTTGGGAACGATGTTAGCTGTAACACAAGTTATTTTCTATTCTGTGTCTCTCAATGTTGTGAAATTGTTTTTTTATTAGACCCAAACTTGAGTTTGAAATATTTTTGCTCAAAATTTAATATCTACCATTTTCAGAATATGGAAAATCTTTAAAACAAATATAAAATGTGGAATAATTATGAGCATTTAAAGATATGCTGTTTTTAAATTTTTATTAAGGAATAAATACCATTTTTTGCTATTAAGGGACAATCTTATTCAATGAAACTTTGAAAATATCAAAAAATTCAGTAATATATAATACATGAATGTGCGTTTTAAGGAGATATTTTAAATATGGTATTATAGTTTTGAATCTCTATACCTATTTTGCCAGATTATAACTTTGGTTTGGTTATTGTTTTTGTTTGGTTTGTTTTACATTTTTGTTTGGTTTGTTCTGTATATTGATAAGTACTCACAATAATTTAATATGAATAAAGTAAGACCATTAATTGAAAGATACCCTTCACATTGATTGAAAGCATAGAATACCCAGCCAATAACCCTTCAAAATCTATATTCCCTCCTCCTAAGTTTCACTTTTTTTCTTTCTTTTCTTAAATGGTCGGCTATTTATCTTGCTTGGTAGGATGCAGGCCAAAGACTTGGCAACCCACTCTGGAAAAAATCTTGAAACAATCAGCCATTGAAAACCCGATGACGGTCACTAGGAGTCAAACCTGACTCAGTGGCACCCAACAATGTTGTTTCAGGTTCCTTTGCAAGTATTATTGTTATTGAAGTTAGTTGCTATCAAGTTGCATCTGACTCATAGTGACTCTAAGTACAGCAGAATGAGACACTACCCAACATTGTGCCATATACACAATCTTTTTATATTTGAGCCTGTTTTCAGCCACTGTTTCTTCTCATTTTGAGCTGTGCCACATCAGAAAAAGGAAATCCCAATGGCTTTACTCCATTCCAATCACTAAGATTGACTCTTTTGAGGAGGAATTTCTTCTTTAGTCATTTCTTGAATGCCATCCAGCCTGGACAGGGGTTATTTTCCAGTACTATATTAGATAATGTTTCTCTCTTATTCATAGAGTTTTCGATGGCTAATTGTTTCAAGATTGGGCTGCTGGTTGCTCATCCCTAGTCTGTCTTAGTCTGGAAGCTCACCTTAGTCTGGAAGCTCACCTTAGTCTGGAAGCTCATCTGCCATGTGTAGCCTTGTTGGTATCTGCAATACCCATGGCATAGTTTTCAGCATCACAGCATCATACTAGCCCCCATTGTGTGACAAAGTGACAGACACATGGCGAATGCAATATTAGAAGGTATAATATCCTAAAATTTTGAAGTGAAACAATTGAAATAAAATAAAATGGGTGAAAAGCCAATTCTTGGAGCTTTGGCTAAACCTAGTTGTGCTTGCAATTTTTTAACTCAATGCTATTTTAATTTAGCCCAGGGGGAAAAAAAAAAACAAAAAAACTTTAAGCTGCCAAGATTTACATATTTAATTCTACTACTTTATATGACAGTGATAAAATCAGTTTGAGAAGACAGGAGGAATGTACCCAACAAAAATATAAAATTCATAAGAAAATTAAACCATGTATTTTGTAGCCAAAATTGATCATAAACTCTAGAGGGCTCAGCTTACGTGTTTGGGACTCTGCAGACAGAGAAAAACACAATGATGGAAGAGTCCAGGAAGCACTTTTGGAGTATAATCATCGTAGTTTTCTAAGTTTTTAAATGCATGTAATAGCAAAAATTTTCATTACTTTTTAAAATCCTGACTTAAACTATATGTTTCTGGTTATATTTTAAAATGTTGATTTTTGCAATAACTTCCAGATCATGTCATAGACAATGATATTGTATCATCTATATCCTTTTTCCCAGTGCACAAATAATTGTATGATCTTTTTCTACCTTCTTATACTTTCTTAAGCGGGCTCTCAAAAACTTTCTGCTGGCTTCCGCTCAGAAGCCGGCAGTTCGCCCGCCATGTTGACGTCGGTGTCAGGACTGCAGATCCTGTTTTAGAGAAGCCCATCTGCGTGTCTCAGCCTCTGTGTCCCTTTGCCATGCCGGTGCGGGAGGTTCAGCAGGGAGGACACGGGACACCCAGGAAGCCAGGAATGGCACAGACGCCTGCAGCCATAGCCCTGTGGCATCGGATCCCGTCAGATCTCGGAAGCTAAGCAGGGTTGGGCCTGGTTAGTACCTGGATGGGAGACCACCTGGGAACACCAGAAGCTGTAGGCTGGGAGAAGGACCTGGCAACACCCTCCCAAAAATCAATCTGCCATTGAAAACCCTATGAACGGCAGGGAAGCACTGACAATAGTGTTCCCCTGTTGTACAAAGGGTCGCTATGAGTTGGATACCGACTCGAGGGCACCTAACAACAACAAACACTTTCTTAAACAATAGAGAAAAAATAAGTAAAACAAAGGCCCCTATTACAGTAAGACATTTGAATAGATAATAAGCGGTTGATTCTAGTAAATCGATTTCATCATGATATTTTTGTATGGAGTGGAAAGCAAATCTCAATTACCATAGGTGTTTGTCCAAGCATTCATATTTTAAACAAAAGTAAATAGCATATTTGTGATGTTAAAATTGAGAGGAACAGAAAAAGAAGATATTTTCCTTCAATGAAATTGATACCAGCAAACAGATCACCTTTTGATCCTTTCAAAATTAAAAATTGATTTAATGTAACCTAATTATTTGAATTCTTATGAATAGCTATACAACTAATACCTCATACTTCCATTCTTTATTTAAATTTACCACTTTCCATATCATTATTTCTGCTTTCTTCATTTTTCTCAATCTACTTTTTTTCTTTCCTCCTTTTCTTTTTTAATTAGAAAAATATCAGTTGCGTATTAAATTAAATTAAAGCAAACTATATTCTCATATGAGATAGACATTTTTCTACAAAGGAACCAATTTTGTATTCAAACTTCAAAATGTTATACAAAGTTGTCTTTTATAATACATTAACCTATCAAATGTATAATTAATTTCATATGGGTAAGTTTTTACACTTATCTGAAGACATGCAATTGAATTTGGTTTGTATCATAGAATTTCATCATAATTTTTGAAATATTATCCACAACTGCAAGAGGCAGGTAAGTCATCTGATGCTATTGTCCCTAAGAGAGGCTAAAATTCTATAAAACAAAATGTCTAAAAATCTTGTGGCAAATACAAAAGCTAGAATTTGAACCCAATTTTAATGCCTATTTTCCATTACTCCTACAGAAATAAAAAGGCAGCATAGCAGTATTTTCTAAAATAGAGCTTGATTTTTTTCTTCTTCTCTGAAAACGAGTTATTGGCTTGCTCTGATCTTGCTGTTAGCTGCTAACTACTTCTCCCTTCCAATCCTCAGCCTCCTTCCCTCAGCTTTGCCATGTTCACATGCTGAGGTCAGTTTCTCAGGTTTTAGTTCTTTATAATTTCTTTCATTTTCTGATGTTCCACTAAGCTACAGTTTGCCTCTCCATTCAGATTTTAAGCTAGGCCTGACCCTCATCTGTTCTCAGCAGACCATTCCACAAACAACCCACACCTACCCCTCACAGGGCACCTGGCCCTCTGCTAGGTGTATATGCTTATTTCCGTGCTGCTGGTGCCTACCTCTTACTGTCAGCCTTAGTGTAAGCCCTAAAACATGTGCCTAGCTCTGAATCTCCACCTCTTGTCTTCAAGATGTTTTTATCACCCCTATTTTTCTTCTGCTTCATATTATACCTTACTATCTGGACTGTAAAGAAATACGCAATCCTTGAACACTAGTGGTACTAGGTGCACCTCTTTGAAGAACAATAAACAGAGGTATCTGGAGAAAGGAGGATATGACTTCTCTCAGTTGCCTTTGTGACTATGCTCTCTTGAAGAGTGTTCAAACTCCATTAAGTTGAAGAAGTAATTCTGGTGCCCAGTAGTCAAATGGGAGGTTTTTCTTTAGAACTCCCTAGCTGAAACTGGTGGGTCAGATGTCTATCCATGGGTTGAGAATACATTCCCTATGGTACCATGGTCACCTTGTATCCAGCAGTTTTTCGACATGTAACACAGCAGAATCTGTAATGGTGGTACTTAACCCAGTCTGCATTTGAGGAATATTGGTGAGTGGAACTATCATCTATGAATGAGACAAAGCAAGGCACAGATGCCAAGTGTGCAACTAGCAATGATTTGAATATTTCTTATCACTGAAATTTAGTTTCCTCCTGGTGATCAAAATTATATCACTGGAATAGCAGCATGGGTATTAGAAGAGATGGCATTGCATCAAGCATTTGAAACGCAGAAGGAATTCAGTAAATATTAGCTCCATTCTTCCCAGTCCTGCTTCTATCTCACCAACCACCTTGGAATATCTTGTGTGTAGTATATAGTTGCCACAAGGAAAATGTGTGCTTACTTAGTGCAAGAATATTTATAGAAGCACGTAAGCTGCTTCTGGTGAGGTTTATGTCTAGAAACCTAAAGGAAAATTTATTTTCCTGGCTTCTGTTTATTTAAACAAATCAAGTCTGAGGAGGTTATATTGTGAGAGGGGAGCATTGTAAAAGCTTCTGGAGGAAAGGAAATTGATGGTTCTACAAAATAGAGATGGAAGTAGATATCTAGAGGCCCACCAGGGAGTAGAACCCTATATAATGATCCATAGGAGCTATTTTTACAGATGCAGGGGTTTTGAGGGAATCATCTGTGAAATAAAATGTCAGGAATATGTCCATACCTACAGCACCTTTCATGGCATTTGTAAAGGGTACCTTTTTCTTCAGGATGCAGTCAAGTACATCAATAGTCTGGAAACCAGAAGCATTCTATTCTTCCAGAAACCAGGCCACTCCTCATCTGTAGCATTACTCAGGACCTAAAGAAGCAGCCCTCACCCCTCTCCAAAAAAAAAAAACTTCCCAAGTACCCAGGCCTACTTTCAGAAGCCATGTGGATTTCAATAGGGATTATATGGTAATTGTATCAGCATGCCTATTTTGGAAACTTGAAGTTCTTTTACTCCTTGTTTCCTAGATCCTTGAGAACTTCCTGAATGATTTTAATGAGATGTTGAGTCAATTCATTGGAATGTTGCTAGGAATGAGCTTTAATTTTGTTTAAGTAAAGTTTTGCAATTTTCTAGCACATTTGACTTTCTACTGTATGATTTGTAATGTTTCTAAATACATTTAACTTGTGGGATAATAAAATTGTCTCTTTCTTTGCATCATATCAAGTGAATATTGAATGAATTCTAAAAGAGTTGATACTGGTTTTTAATAAAGTATTTTTCTGATTGTTAGATCCACGAATTTTTTAAACATACAGGAAAACTTCTTAAGTGAATAAAGATATTATGTAGAGAAATAAATTCATAAGATGAATACATATGGTGCAAATTTTATAATATATGCCAATGGATTAAAATTTATTGTTTCAAAATCCAGTTTGTAGTTTCTGATCCCATAATGATTGAATAAAAAATAAAACATGTATTCTCGATCAATTAAGAAACAAAAAAGATTTCCTTTTAAAAAATTGCTATTAATACCAGTCTCTGATTTGTTCAATGTAAGAATCATTTGTGTTTTGTTTTTAGGTGCCTTCAAGTCAGGTCTGATTCATCGTGACCCTCATAAGATTTTCAGTGGCTGATTGTTTGAGGAGTGGATTGCCACATCTTTCTCCCATTTTTGTGGTGTTGGGGATCAAAACAGGGTCTCAGCGAGAGTATCATGGCACTCTGCCAACTAAGCTAAACCCCAGCCCAAGTACCATTTAGTACATCTGTTTTCCTTTACATAGTACAGATTTGTTCTCAAGTAGTCTCCAAAACTTAAGTAGTCTTGAAATACAGAACAAAAAATGAATTTATCAGCATCTGTATATGATTTATTTTCTTACAAATCAAAACTTTAAATCTTCGCTTGTTTGTTGTTAGATGTTGTCGAGTTGGGTCCATTCATAGTGACACTATGCACAACAGAACCAAACACTCCCCAACTCTGTGCCAGGCACATGCTCTATTTGTGTTTAAGCCCATTGTTACAGACACTGTGTCAATCCATCTAGTTGATGATCTTCTATCTCTCTCTCTCTCTCTCTCTCTCTTTTTTTGTTGATATGCCACTCTTCCAAACACTCCACTACCTGGAGAAGGACATAATATGACAATATGTCCAAGATACCTAAGATGCGGTCTAGCCACCCATGCTTCCAGCATGGTTGCTTTTCCAGTGGTTGCACTTCTAGGACAGATCTGTTGTTTTTTGGGCAGTCAATGTATATTTGATATAATTCAGAAGCATTAATTCTTCCCTTTTCAGTAGAGTATTATTATCTTCCTTAGAATAATTTTCTCCATTATTCTTTTGAATATATTAGATGTGAACAAAAAAACCCAGTGAATGTTAAAAAATTGTATTATAGTAAAAGACACATTGCCTTTAAACACTGTCAAATACTCCCCTTGGCTTCTTGCCACTTTCTGAAACACTTATGGAAATTTTCTTTTAAGAGTACTAAATATTTCATTTAAACACTCATAGATTTTTGATCACACCTTATTCAAAATGAAAATAAGAACAAATATGTGGCCAAAAATTCTTATAATAAAGTAAATTTGGCTTGATTCCAGATTTAGTTGCTGGCCAGCTGTTTGATTATGAACAATTATGAAAACATCTAATTACCAGTTATGTCTTCAGTTAGGAGGAAATATTGTGCATAATCAGTATAGTATAACAAAAACCCACAATGTTGGCTGTAATATTCCTAATGTAGGCAAAAATTGTAGTTATAGTTCATTATTTTGACATTACAACTATGAATGTTCTTTACTATATAGCTATTGAGATACATACACACACACACACACACACACACACACACACACACACACATATCAATAATCTTATCTACTCATGAAATTCTGTCTCAAACAGAATCTTTAATTCTAGTATAAGTTACTATTCCTTTGAAAATAGAAATTTCTATTACTTTTTATTCTGAAACCTACCATTCCAGCACTATTGAAAAATCTCAGGGTCAAGGACTTTACATCACTTACTGTCCTTCATTGTGCCATGTCAAGAGAACCAGAATGAAATGGCAAGCAACTCAAAGACAACAGTTAAATGAAACAGTAAGTAATTTTTATGTACTAACATTACTAACTATAATCAGCCATATTTGGAAGTGAAACCAAAACAAAACAAAAATGGAATCAACATAGTTGTATGAGTCATTAGATTTTCCCTTTTTCTTCAAAAGTTTAAATTCTGGTATTGTAATCAGCTAATCAAAGAATATATCACTAATGAAAATCACCTATTTTCTTCATATTTTAAACATGTTCAATTCTATTTATTGATTTGATTTGTATAAGCTTTAAAAAGAAAATAATATTTAAAACTACAGAAATTGTTTTTTAAAAGACCAGTGTTATATCAAGTCAAGATTGACAACTTAATATATTTAAAATACTTTTTCAAAAAATATATTGGCCTCTGGAGAAATACTGTAGAGGAATATTTAAAAGAATTTTGAAGACTTTTGATCAAGTTTACCAAGACTTACTTTAGCAGCCATTACTGACTACATATAAATGATTGTTGTTCTTGTTGTTAGGTGCCGCCGTCGAGTTGGTATCCTACTCATAGCGACCCTCATAGGGTTTTCAATGGCTGACTGTTTCAGGATTGCCTTGGGAGTGGATTGCCAGGTCCTTCTCCCATTTTTGAACTTGGGACCTCAGAGACTACAGTGCAGTGCTCTACCAACTGAGCTAAATCCCAGCCCTACATATAAATGATAGAATTCATGAATTTGTGTGTTTTTATCTTGTATTTTTTCAAAAAATCGTGGACACATATTTACTTTACCATTGTTGTTGTTGTTGTTAGGTGCTGTCGAGTCGGTATCCAACTCATAGTGACCCTCTGTACAACAGGCGAAACACTATTGTCAGTGCTTCTCTGCTGTTCATAGGGTTTTCAATGGCAGATTGATTTTTGGGAGGGGGTTGCCAGGTCCTTCTCCCAAGCCTACAGCTTCTGGTGTTCCCAGGCGGTCTCCCATCCAGGTACTAACCAGGCCCAACCCTGCCTAGCTTCCGAGATCTGACGGGATAGGATGCCACAGGGCTACAGCTGCAGGCGTACTTTACCATTAGCAATTGCTTATTCTTAAATCAATTCATTCCAGAAAGTACAAATAATGCAAAAGTTATAAATTATATAGAGTATTTGCTATTGTCCTGGAATATTTGCTATATTACATTGAATAAAAAATGAATCAAATAGATGCATAAGTATATCAACTTCATCATTATGCTAAATAAAACAAAATGAGATTCTCTGCAGTTAGGTTACTGTAGAATATACAGCAAACTGAATATTTCACAGAGATATTTTTCACTTAGCCCATTTATGCAAGAATATTAGGCTTAATGAGAACTGTTTAGTCATAAGTTACTCTTAATAACCTGTGTACTATTGCATTAGTTTTACAATTTATAGGTTCATAAGAAAGGCAAATTTGTGCAGAAAAAAAATCCCCTAATTTGCATGTACTGATTAGAAACATACTAATTGTAATTTGAAAATCAGTAATTTAATATTTTTGGTGAATTAGGACAAGATAATAATTCTAATTAGTTAAACCAAATTGTTACTAAGTGAAACAGATTTAATAGTCTTTTTGAACCTTTTAAGGAAAGTTTAGTTGTAATGAATATCGTCCTGTATTGTTTTGACCTCTGCTTCAACTACGTAATCCCAATTTGTTTTAAATGTTTTACCATGTACAGGAACCTATGATTAATATCTCTTGCTGTGTTATCTCTGCTGCTAATGAAGAACATTGGGTGTTCTTTCACTTCACAGAATGCAAACGCAGATGAAAAAATTTCACAGGTGAACTCCTTGTGAACACTTCTAATTGCTTAGGAACAGTGTTTGAAAATCTCAAGTAATTTGCCATTATTATAATGAATAGCATAAACTGTAATTTTTCATAGTAATTAACTTGTGTCAGCACCATTATTTTTCATTAATTATAAATGAGAAAGAACGAAAGAACACCCGCAGGAACAGATGTGCAAAATTGTCTCTTCAGTTCTGTTTTAGGTTTTTTTATTTTTTCTTTCTTTCCTTTTCCTGCTTAGTGCACTATTTTGCACATAGTATTAAGCATACAGGAAATGCAAATGGTGATGCCTGTTTGGCACTAATAGGGACAAAGAACTTTTAATGGGGTTGTTGTCTATAAAGTCCAGTGTTTTAATAACTAGGAAATTATTACTGGTATGCCAGATAAAGCCACTGGAAAAAATTCACTAAACTTAATAAATGCAACTGAGATAATTTCTGAGAGTGTATCTTGATAGTCTCTTATTTTCATTACAAAATTAAAAAGCCACTATCTAGTTTTGCCAGATTTTTATTCCATATTACATTCAACTGGGATCAAATGAAAAAATTTTTAAAGTTAGAATTTACTACATGCTATTTGGGTAGTTGAATGTCTTTTTTTGTTTTTTGTTTTGTTTTGTTTTTTGTTTTTACAGAACAGCTTTCATGCTGTTACCAGAGTGGAAAATCCAGCTATGCCTGCCATAGGTATTTTGTATTAAATTCACTTACTTCAATCTTATAACCTAATTAACTGTGTTGTCAATTCCAGTTTTTGAACCTTAGATTGGTTAAAAATATAGTGAGTTTAAAATCATTTTACAGTAAAGGTGTAATGAATTGATATTTAAGAATGTAACTTAATTAGCAGAGACATAAGGATATCATTCATCCTTTGGTTCTTTACAAATTTTGTCTAGGACTAACCCAATCAGTTTTATTCTATGTAAAGAAATTTTAAAAAGAAAGGCTGAGCTGTCAGTTTTGATCAATATAACTTCTTCAGGAAAATAAATGTTAGGGGAAAAAGGAGGCCATGGTCAAGTACATTTGGGAAAACTTGGCAATTTTTGAAAAAAAATTTTTTTTTTTTTAGTTCACGGTTTTTCGGGGATTTTAAATTGGTGAGGTTCACTGTGAGTCTCTGGAAGAGAAGTGGAATTTTCAATGTTTCCTAAATGCTTTTTGATCCTATAACCAATTTTTCCATCCCTCGTGTACTTTATACTGTATGTTAGAAAATGGAAATGGTACTAAGGAAAGGAAATATTTTGCCTTTTCTGCTATCACAGGCTACTTATTAAAAAAAATCATCGGTGACATGTGCAGAAGTTTGAATTAAGGAAATTTTGCTTTCTATTTTAACATAATTTAACCTCAAATATCCCTTATTTGTCCACTTATTTGTCCCTAGCTTACTGAATTCCTCTGCTTTCAGCCTATATGTCAAATACTTTCTTTTCCATTATACCCAGATAAAGCTTTCCTGCCTTCTATGGAATTTTGAGAAACTTTGAAAGTATGACAAAAGCAGGCTATTCTTTTCTGGAACTACTCAATCAAACCTACTACTAGTAATCTAACTATAAATAAGATTGGCACAGATAGTAGAAATATTGCTTATAATTTTACCACTGATTGTTTACATTTATGATTATCATAAGAACTAAATGAAATGATACATAGTATATGAATGAATTTAGGAGAGTGCTTATGGATTCAGAACTTACTTTATGTAAGTTCTTTATGTCAATACTTTCCTTTTGCAGAGAGTAGTAATTCTTCTTTAATAGTCTTAACTTATAACAAATAAATATTTACAAACAAATAAAATATTCCTTTATCTGTTTTCAACTTGGACCTTTAACCATTTAATACTATATATCTCAAATGTTTTTGCCAAAGCATCCCTAAGGACAGAAGACAGGAAAACCGTATCTACTTGTGTATGTGGGTATTTGCTACCAGTGTCAATTTTCACTGAATTATTTTCATTTATTCTAAAACTCTGAAAAAATTCAATGATTTATAAATTCATATTAGTTTTACTATGTTCACCCAAATTTCAAATGTTTTTCATAATTAAAAAACAAAACAAAACACCAACATATACAATGTCTTTGTTTGGGGTTTAGTTCAATTGGTAAAGTGCTGCTCTGTGCTTTTGGAAGCCCTGAGAAGGACATGGCAATTGACTCCCAAAGGCAATCTGGAAAAACCATTAGCCATTGAAAACCCTATGAAGGTCACTATGAGTTGGACCAGATTTACTGACTTGAAAGCTCCTAACAACAACATACAATGCCCTGTATCTTCTATATTAGTTTCCTTAGGCTGCTATGAGAAATTACCATAAATGTAATCATAAAAATAATAGAAATGTATTCACTCACAGCCTTGAGTCAAAAGGCTGAAATCAGTGTGTCATTAGAGCCATATTTCCTTTGGTGTCCATAGAGGCAATTCTGTAAATTCTGTATCCTGCTTCTTCCAGCTTTTATTGCCTTAGGAATACCTTGGCTTGTAGTTACATCAGTCAGTTCTCTGCCTTTATGTCCACATTCCTTCCTCATCTCTGGTAAGGTATCATTTCCTGTTTTCTCTACCTTAAATCTCCATATCTTATATGGACAGTTACTAGATATAGGGCTCATGTGTGTAATCTAGGATTCTCTCTTTACAACATCATTGATTAAATCTTATCTTCAATGAATCTTTTGGTAAATCAGAAGGAAATCCTAGGTTACAGAGAATTGAAATAGAAACGTTTTGAGAAATAAATCAGACTCACAAAGACAAGTATCACATATTTTCTCTCATATGTAAATCTAGCAGAATAAAAAGAAAAGAAGAACATGAAAGTAAAAAATTAGCTACTAAAAAATGGCAGGGGAAGGTGAATGGTGTTTAGCTCAGTTGATAGAGTGCTGCTTTGTGTTCTCTGAAGCCCTAAATTCTATCCCCAGCACAGCAAAAATTGGGAGAAGAACATCGTGATCCACTCCCGAAGCAATCTCAAAACAACCAGCTATTGAAAACCCTATGAGGGTCTCTATGAGTCAGACCAGACTCAACAGCACCTAACAACAACAAAAAAATAAATAAAGAGTATGAATGATCAAAGTATATTATACATTTGTATGGAAATGTCATAATGAAACCCCTTACTTTGTGTAGTTAATGTACATTAATAAAAATCATTTTCAGTAAAAGAAGGACTATTAGGAAATGTGAAAGAGGAAAAGAGAGGATAAGAAAAGATAATAGAGGGAATAAATTTGAAAAAAGTACATTACATACATGCATGTAAATGTCACAGTGAAGGCAACTATTCCGTATAGTTAATATATGCTATAAAATATTAGAAAATAAAAATATATTTGTCATTATTAAAAAATACTAATTGTAAATAGAAACATGCCTTTTCTGCAAAATATGAAAATACATCATCAGTACCACCCCTCTTTATTATGTTAAATTATATGATTTTCCAAACCTATCTAATCCATTATCATTAAGGAATATAAATACTTTCCTTAATAAAACATAAATATAATTTTACATATTTTCTTGGTAATAAAAATAATGATGAAATCATCATATCTGTACTGAACATGGCATATTATGAGAGCTGTGAACTAGTTAAAAAAATCAACAAATAATAATTTATTTATATATATCCTGTGAGCTAAGAATCATTTTAATAGTTGGTAATGTAGCTCAGGCTGGGATCTAGCTCAGTTAGTAGAGCACTGCGCTACAGTCTCTGAGGTCCAGAGTTCAATTCCCAGCACCACAAAAATGGGAGAACGGCCTGGCAATCCACTCCCAAGGCAATCCCAAAACAGTCAGCCATTGAAAACCCTATGAGGGTCGCTATGAGTTGGATACCGACTCGACAGCACCTAACAACAACAACAACAACAACAATGTAGCTCAGTGGTAAATCTCATGCTTGGTACCAGTGAAGCCCTGAGTTTGATCTCTAACTCTATAAAAAAAATAATGTGATGTTTAATCTTGATTGTCCTCTTGATTATATTGAGAAATGATTTGGCATTTAGTAAAGCCTGTGAGTGTGTTCCCAAAGATGATTAGATCTAACCTTATGAATGATTTGATCCATCAATGGATTCCAAATTTGAATGTACTACTGAAAGGTGGTAGAACAATTCAATTTAGGGCCTAGGTGGAATAATTGGGTCACAAGTACATATCCTTGAAGGCTCTGTCTTTCCCAGCCTCTTCCCATTATTGCTGCACTCTAATTCCTATCTACCATGATGTCAGATGCTCTATCATGTACTGCTTGCCCTGATGGTTTGAACCCTCTCAAATCGTAAGCAAAATAAATATTTTTCCCTTAAGTTATTTATATCAGTTATTTGATCACAGCAATGAAAATCTGATTAATACAAAAACAATAAAAATATGTGACACATCTGTTATATCTAAACAACTACTATCTGACCCTTTACAGAAAAGATTTGCTGGCCCTTGAATTTAATCCAAAAATAACATTTATGTGAAATTTTTGGATGTGCACAGATAAACTTCAAAGGAAATCTTAGCATTGCATTTTTACATCAAAGAATCTTAAAACACTAGGTACAAGCAGATAAAATAACATCAGTGAGTAAATGGAATATTTTAAGGGAAAATTTTGACATGTAATATTTTCAAATTAAGAACCTCAGTTTGTTGGAGCTTGATCAGTAGCAGGAGGGTATGTGTTTATAATTAAAATTGAGTATGTGGGTTTGTGGTTATAATTAAAGTTTGATTAATATTAAATACAAAGAAATTTTTGCTGTTTAGATATTATACACCCACACTTTGATTATTAGTTTTCTTTTAACATTTTATCACTATCATTTGCAACTCTATATCATTTGCAACTCTATGTGGATTTCCATTATGAGACATTATTCTAAAAGATTTTGTGCAAAAAAAAAAACATGTATTTTTCATCTTGTGTTAAACGGATAATTATTTGAACCATTTTCCCCATTTATATAGAGAAGATTTTTAGGCTTAATGAATCAAGTAAAGTTATTTTTTCTCTAAGTTTACTCTTACTCTGTGATTGATCTGTTTCTCTAGTCATGGCAGATTTAAATGTTTGAGATTTTGCAGCACATTCTCAGCATCAGTAGCATTGCTATAGTGAAGGTAAAGAGATCACAGACTACAGTGGCCATTGTTCATGCCAGCAAATTTCATGTACTTTTCAGAAAAAAGTTGTATCTTACGTAAATTGCTGTACTCACTCTTTATTTGTACTTGTTTTTATTGCACATAACAAGTATATTGGTAGCTGTGAATCTAGCAGATAAAAATAATGGTTAACATTTTCTCCCTATTAAATTATAATGTGCCTCATAATTAATCTTTAAGATTTTTTGGGTGGGGGATTCTATGGTGCTGAACACAGGGCCTCATGGATACTTTGCAAGCATTCTTTCATTAAATGGCACTCCCAGTCCCTTTTTAATTTTTCTATCATGAAACAAATTCTCACTAATTAAACAGGGTTCCTCTGGCCCTGAAATTTGAATTCGCCTGCCTCTGCCTCCCAAGTTGCTGTGATCAGCATCTGGCATGCATTTAGCCTTTTTTTTTTTTTTTTTCGTTACTGGAGTTTGGACCCAGGGCCTCGTGCTTGCATACTCTGCAAGTGCTGGACCACTGAGCTGTACCCCCAGCCCATTTTTTACTTTTTGAGGCAGGGTCTCACTAAATTAGGCAGACTGCCTCTGGTCTCAAACTTGCGATCCTCCTGCCTCTGCCTCTCAAGCCACTGGAATTACAGGCGTGCGCCATCGCTCCCAGCTGCTATTTAATATTATATGGATTATAGAGGTGGTTATTTCTTTCATAAAATCAACTAATATGTAATATATGCATCATTTTGAAGATGATGTTTGTAGGAAAATTCTGATTAAGAAGATTATGTTCAAGGAAAGAGAGCCAGATGTCCTTTGGTATTTCTGTTTCTCCTCTCCCTCCATGTCTCTTTTAGTATTACTCTTTACCTGGCAAGAATCGTATAATTGGATTATCTAATACCTTTGTGGCAGGTTGAAAACAATGCCCTAAAGGAGAAAATGGGGAAGGTGAATCTGAAATAATGAAAAACTTAATAAAAATTCTTGCTAAATATTATGAGAGAAATATTAGATATATATTAACTGAACCAAGAAAACAGACCAGACAATCTTCTGGGATTGGGGGAGATTTCCACATAATGATACCACAGGGTTTAAAAGAATGCTAGAAATTTGATAAAAGTAGAAGGATAAGGGACTTTTCCATAAGAATAATGAAAAAAGCTTCACTCTTTGGAGAACAGTGAGAATTACTGTGAAATGGAGAAGTAACAGATGAATTGTGAGGACTCTGCCATGTTTTTCCTACAGACCAGAATTTGCCCAGAGATTTTTGCTTATTTTGTTGGTTGGCTTTGCTTTTAATCATTGAACTGGCATAAAAACATCTGAGAGTACAAAAGATGATCTAGAATAGGATGATCCAGGAAGCATATTGTTTCATTAGTTTACCAAGCCATTGAAGGGTCCTTAAGTAAGATAGTTCTGTTGGGATAGATATATGTAGAGCTCACAGTTAATGTTAAAGATACTAGGGAATGACAAATAAGGAAAATTTAGGTTAGCCATAGTACCCTAGCCTCCTATCCGACCTGATCTCGGGAATACCTGCTGCTGCAGGCTAAGGAGAAGGACCTGGTAATCCACTCCTTAAACAATCCACCAATGAAAATCCTGTGAATAGCAGAGAAGCACTGACAACAGTGCCAGGCATGGCATAGTGTTGGGGAGTATTTTATTCTGTTGTACATAAGGTCCTTATGAGTCAGATGTGACTTGATATCTCCTAACAACAGGCTTAACACTAATTCCCATGCTGATTGTGGCTTTTATTTTTTAAATAATTAGGACATGGCTGCAACTTAAATGCCACTGATAAACGGTTGAAGAAAATGTGCCAAATATATACAATGGAAAATTTTTCAACCTTAGATTAGAATGAGCTCTTGCCATCTGCAACAACAGGAATGATCTTGAAGATATGTTAAGTAAAATAAGCCAGACACATAAATATAAATATTACATGATTCCACTTATAGGACAGATCTAAAATATTCAATTGCATAGAAGCAGTGAGTAGAACTGTAGTTGCCAGAGGATAGGGGAATATAAAATGAGAAGGTGTTAGTCAAAAAGTACAAGGTATTGGTTATATAAGATGAATAAGTCATGGAGAGATACAGTCTAGAGACCGTAGTTAACAAAAAATACCGAGTAATTAAAATTTACAAAGAAGGTAAACCTTATGCTAGGTATTCCTATGATATGGCCAGAAAAGTGATATTAACAAATAAGGATAATGAGAGAAATCTTTTTGATATGATGGATATGATTATTGTACTAATTGCCGTGATGATTTCATGGTTGCATACATCTCTAAACTCAGGAAATTGTATACATAAATATGTGAAGATTTCTGTCAGTCAATTACACTTCCAAGTATTTGTGTGTGTTTGGTATTGAGAAGTGAACCATGCTACATAAGTGCTCTAATACTGAGCTATATGTTTATCCAAAAGCATTTTTTCAAACTGATACTTGTTCAGTTATGGGGATATTTTAATGTATATTTGCACACATACAATTTAGTTCTCTTTCTTTCTTTTCTTCTTTCCTTTCTTCCTTTTCCTCTCTCTCTCTCTCTCTCTCTCTCTCTCTCTCTCTCTCTCTCTCTCTCTCTCCACCTTTGCAGTACTGGGCAGTTGAACAAAGGGCCCCACACATGATGACAAGTGCTCTACCAGTAAGCTCCAGCCTTTATTTTCTTTTTATTTTGAGAGAGGGTCTTGTTTTGCTAAATTGCATAGGCTCTTTCTGGCTCTGAACTGACAATTCTCCTGCCTCAGTCTCAGGATTTCTTGGGATTACAGGTATGTGCCACACACCTGGCTTCTTTCTTATAATTATATTACTAAATCTAGATGTGGGCTGAGTTTTAGTTCAGTTGGTGGAGTGCTTCTCCACACTTTCTGAGCACCCAGTTTTGATATCCAGCACCACAAAAATGGGAGAAGGATATGGCAATCCAATACCAGAAACAAAATCCCCAAAGAATCAGTCATTGAAAACCCTGTTGCTATGAGTCAGACCTGATTCCATGGCTCCAAACAACAAATCTAGATGTCGACCTATTAATCAGATGAAATTTTATTTTTAAATTTAATGTGCTATACCTATGAAATACCCACTGGATTTAGGTCTTAGTTGGAAAAAAGTATGTAACACAACATTTTTTTTTATTATTCTACTGATGTGGATTACATTTAGGATTGATAATATTGTGTATTTCTTGAGTTGTGTTAGAAATTTTTTAAAAGGCTTTGTTTTGAAGGTCAATAATCAGTTCCTCAGATATTCCAATGAAATGCTTGGTAAATATAAGAGGTCATATAATTACATGGTATTAGTGATAAATGGATTCCTGTCTTTATTAATCTTCATTCTTGTTTATAAACAATTCCACACTGCCTTTGTTCTAGGGGTGATTGGCTATTCCTAATCCCTCCTCTGATTGGAGAGACATTCAATAGTTCTAGTAAGTAAATGACTTCTATACCATTCAGTTGATTGGCCATTCTTTACTAACTTTCTTCATTACTTTATTTCTTGTCAATGGAATTTTGTAATTATTACTTTCTCCATATCATTTTATATTCTTTTATTGTTCATTTATCAGTTATCATATCTACATGCATGTTACCTTTCATCTATTTATTTTCTTCCTTTCCTTTTTATTCCACATCTTTGTTGACCTCTTCTTTCTTTCTCTTTTTATCTTCATTCTATTTTTGTGCCTAATAACAAACTGGCTTAATGACAACTATAAATGAAAGCTAATGGTAAAAACCTATAGAGGACAATGAGAGTTATTTATTTTATGATAATTTAATACTAAAGAAAAATGTGTGATATTAAACTTGATAGACTGTAAAATTGCTTAGTATTTTCCTTTTGAATCTCTATAATCTTCCTTCTATCTCTTATTCTTTTTTTTACAGAAAACACTTTTTTGTTCTTAAGAACTAGGATCTACCATAATTTTTAAATTTCCCTTAAAATTTTCTCCTTATTTCTTTTATTATCATTATATTTATCTGCTGAATTGCAAGGAAAATAGAAAAGTTTTCAGTGGGATAAAAATTAATATTTGTTTATTATGCTCTAAAACATATTCCTAATAGGGGTCTTAGGAGAAATATACTTGAGTTTTTAAAAATATCTTTATCATATTGGAAATTTCCACTATTAAGGAATAATAAATGAATTCACAAAAAACCGAGTGAGTTACATTCAAAATAGGTCAATGAAATAATTCATACTTGGAATTATATGAACTCAACATTGCCCAATAGTAGATCTTTTCTTATATAATCACCAACTTTTTCATCCAAATTAACATTTTACCAACAATGAATAAGTTTCTACCATGTTTGGAAACATCAAAATTTGAGTGACAGTCTGGCATATCTCTAAATTATATTCCATTCCTTTAGCCATTCCTGAGAAATTAGCGAGTCTTAATCTGAACATTAAAATATATTTAATTCTACATGCAGCATTTGTAATGACAAGGTCAATTTGTGGTTAGTTTTTTTCAGTGCTAAGAATTTTGTATATGGAATACTCATTGGTACTACCAAAATATCCAGAGAATATAGTGTTCGAGTATTTTAATAAAAATAAATCATTTATACTTTATTGAGGATTAATATTGAGACATATAAAATAAATAATTCATCAAAGGAACGATAATGTACTAGAAGCAAATTGTTACATTAAAAAGCCTTCATGTGTGTATACACACATAATCATACACACACACACACACACACACACACACACACAGAGTCATAGAAGGACAAAATGCCCTATTTAGGAATAATAAAGTCATAGTTGGATTCTGATTTGTATTCTTCCATAATGAAGCATATTAATTTTAACCTGGTATGGTTTGTTTTAAATTTCATTTTATTACTTTCCTAAGAATTATGCTAAATATATTCCTATAGTGTATTTCTTTGTTGGCAAAAGCATTTAGTTTCATACTGCATGTAAATTTGTGTAATACTTAAACTTCAAAATAATACAAGCTTCATTTTCTCCTACAACCAGGCATAAGCATGACTGGCTTATTAGAATGTGTCATGAAATAGACATGTTTATTCCTTGGTTAAACTTTATAAACTGATTTTCCAATGTGGAAAAAAATAAATTTTCAGTTTATTATTTGGAGGTACAGAACATTAAAGCACTATTTAAATACCTACATCTGGAGTGTACCATAATCTGCTATAGGAGACCATAATTAGATACGTAGTTTAGTGTGCAAAATTTTGCATGCATTATCCTGTTGATTTTCCCCTCTAAATCAAAACAAAAAATACCACAAAGACTCATCTTAAAAACAAAGCTTTAGCAAAGTTGATGTGCAGAGTATTTGGGATTTTATATGTAACACTGGTCTACTTTCTTGATCAACAAAGTAGGCAAGAGAAAAAAAGCTGAAAAAGAAAATGCTGATTCATCCAAAGAACCTGAAAATAAACTTGAAAAATTTGAAAAAAAAAACTATTAAAACACTAAAATATTTAATATTCACCACCCAAAACAGATATTTTTGGAAATTAATATAGATTGGAAAAGAAGTAGGAAATCAAAGGAAGGTATTAAAAAGATATACATTTAATATGGTATTATTAATCCATAAATTAGTTTTCTTATCTGCAGAGTCCTGCTTTATTTGATCTTACTCATCTTTTTCTGAGAAATGCTATCAATTCAAATGCTTCTGAAAGTATCAGCAATTTAAAATTAATTGGTGTTTTATTTCGAGAAATATCCCAGGATGGGAAACTGGCATCATCTGGGACAATCCTATTTCTGCTCCTAAGAGTTTTGGGACCTGGTAAGAAAATGTGAGATACATAGAAGGAGTAGAGAAAGGAAAAAGAGAAGGAAAGAGAAAAGGAGAAAGAGAGGGAGGGGGAAGGAGAGAGATGTAGAAGCAGCAGCAGAAGCAGAAGCAGAAGGAGATGGAGAAGAAGGAGGAGGAGGAGAAGAAGGAGGAGAAGAAGAAGGAGGAGAAGGAGAGAAGACATATATAAAGAAATGGATCAAGAGATAGGAGGCTGTCTCTAATGCTTATAGTACTGCATAATATACCTCAGTGACTGTTCTGCCAGGTGCACTAAGATATAGATAATTAATTAATTAATAGTACTAGGATATTGACTCTCAAGACACATGCATAATAGGCAAGTGCTGTATCAATGAATTGCACACTCAGTCTTTTTTATTTTTTATTTTATTTTGAGGTAAGATCTCACTAGGTTGCACAGGCTGTCTCTGTCCTTGAACTAGTGACCCTCCAGCCTCACCTTCCTGAGTCGCTGGGGTTAAGGGCATGTGCCACAGGGACCAAACTAAAATCCTCACCTTTATGGAATAAAAATAAATGGTAGAGAATGATTTTTGTGGAATATTTAAAAATATAATTCAGAATTAAACAATATACTGAATAAAACAATGAATTAAAAGGCACCAAGTTGTTATAGTTCAGACATTACCAAAGTTTGATTGTGTCTTCCAAATTTCATATGTTGGGAACATAATCAGCAAATTAATTTGGTAGTGATATTTGGAGGGAGAATATTTGGGAGGTAATAAGTCATGAAGTCAGAGCCCACCAATTGGCTAACAGGTTATTAAAGAAGGAGCTTGTTTTTAAGAGTAAGTTCTCTTTGTCTCACTACCTAATACCCTCTACCATGTTCTGGTAGAGCAACAAGACCCTCATCAGATCCACCTAGAAAAGTGCTGGTGTCTTACTATTGGCCTTCCAGCCTGCAGATCTGAGTCAAATAAACTTCTGTTTTGGGGACAGAAAGCAGTGTAAGACCAAAAAATTATGAAAGTGCATTCTATTAAGAAATATTGAAAACTCAAAACAGCAAGTTCTTAAGGAAATAAGGTAGCGTAGTCAATTACAAATGATCATTCAAAAGTGTTTAGAATGAAAGGTGTTTTTATCTACCTATAATTTTCTGCAGATCCCTCTTGTAAGTATAGTCATTGTTGTAAATTACAGCCTGTGAAGAATTGGATTATTGAGATTCAGTGTTTTTCCATCCATTTTCTCATAATGACATCCATCCACTTCCAATTTCAACCTGTAAGTGCTATATGTATTTGTTTTATATTAATGGCTTGGCACAATTTCATGTGGCAATAAAATTCTTTATTGATAACTTCTTCCAAAGAGCTTTTGGACTTAGAATGCTATTTTGATTAATAAGAGCACAGGTCTCTGTTAAATGTCCCTATTAATAATATTCTGTAGGTGCACTAAAGAAGAATGTCAGTGGCTCTTTGGTCAACACTTCATCTTACAAATATCAATTGCCTTAACGCAGAGAGAGATACACTAGCATCAGCTCAGCATTAAGACAGGAGTTAAATACAAGTCTTTATAGTCTAGGACACAATTAAAGGACATATATGCAATTTTGGAAGAAAATGAACCTTGTTATGTGGCAAGGGAAACAGTAGGGCAATGATTAGGATTTATCAGAGAGGTAATCAGAATAGCTATTTTATTTTTGCTACATTTTTTAGCTTAACTGAGTATGTTAAGAAAGAGGACACTTGATTTAATATTTGTGCTTGCTTTAAGCTCTGAAGAGAAAAACTAGTCTAAATGCAAAATGCTATTACTTCCATTATTTCTACAATTTAGGAGAAAAGAGCAGCAATCTACTCCCACGTACCTCAGCTATTCCTTTTTTCTCTCTACATTTGTATTTTTTATTCAGGCTAAACTTATAAACTGTAGCAAAGGATTAAGTTATTACTAAATACATCTAAGAAATACGGGACTTGAATTGTAATTTTAAAAAGTTAACATTGATTATCTGTATTGTCTAGGTTCTGGCCTTCACTAAAAATCATTTTTGATAAGAAATGTTTTTAGGGCCGGGGCTAATTCTCAGTCATAGAATGCTTGCCTAACACATCAAAGTCCTGAGTTCTGCCCCTCACCACACACACACACACACACACACACACACACACACACACACACACACACACACATTAGTACACACATATATGTTTTAAAGTGAACATTGTTATTCACCAATTTCACTAACTCTGGCTCAAATTAAATGTATACATATGTTTCTTTTACTAGTTCTCCCTCTCTCATATTTCCTGTCACATTAGTCAGAACATTTCTCAATACTAGACCCAACTCCGTCATCGTTTGTATGCTTTCCTCAAAGGATTTATGTTATGCCAAGATTTCAGTTCCATATAATTACAAATGACATGGGGTTATTCCTAGAACATGCTTCTACTTTTATTTTTCTTTGTAGGATTAGAGGTTTTACACCCTGAGAATTAAATTATATAATACCTTGGAGATCCTATTCATTACTTCTTTTATTTTATTAGAATGAATTGTGGTCAAGTAACTTAGATGGTGTGACAATATGTGACAAAAGTGAAGCAGAACCTAAATGGAAATTTATGCTTCCGTTATATCACTCTTATTTTAAACTTAGCCTTGAAGTCATACTAAATCATTGAGTAAGCCTTTTGTGTATCAAATAATTAAAAGCAAAGGCAATGAAATATAATAAAACTTTCAATCAAATGTCATTTTTTAATTCACCGTTAGCATTCCAAGATTTATGCAACATTTTTCTTGTTTGTAAATTACTTTCCAATACAGTAGGAACACTGATCAATGTCATTAGAATCCACAATTGGTGTTAACCTGGGGTTGGGAATAAAAGTCATAGCAGACTACTTCAAAAAATTATGATAATATCCACCAAAATCTGCAGGAAATAAATATTTTGAGACGGTTAAGTCTTAAGAGTTCCTGAAATAAAAGCAAAATTCATAAGATATATTAGAAAGGAATTACAATTCATGGAATAATATTTAATAATACATAGTGCTACGTAGCTAGCTTAGGAATTAGTGGGCAATATGGGGAAAAGGGGAATGAAAATGTCTCCTTCTATTCCTCCATAATGAAAAAGCCATGTGCCTCCCTGAGGACATTAAAAGGACATTTTCAAAAGGGGCCCCACCTCCTATCCAAGCCCTCCACCCATTTACAAAACAAAGACCTAGTCTCACTTCACACTAGGCACCCACATCTGAGTGCCCAGGGCTGGTATCACACAGGGCATGTCCTAGTTTGAATAAAACTAGAGATAGTATGCACCCACAAATTTTTCTTCCACAAGTGCTCTTTCTTCTTCCACTCCCCTCTCCCTGCTTTTTCTGCTCCACTCTTTTTCTCTCCAGTAACAACATGGACACCTCTCCCTTTTCTTGCCCTGCCATCTTCTCTGTCAATCCAACATACTTTTCCTTTTAAAAGCCTGCTTAACGTTCATGTTCTCTGGCTTTTTTACCTTCCCTTGAAGAATAGAAACGTTATGACAATTCACCCAAGGAATGCAGGATTTTCCAAGTTTCTTCACAGATTTACCTAAGCTTCTCCAAGTGCCTCAGTATTTCCAGGAATTATGTCTTAAAGATGTATTACCTTTAGTAAACCTTATCTGTACTCTCTACTGTAACTTCTGTGTCAGGTATAAATACTTTTATATGTCCAATAAAGAGCCCAAGTTTTGCTGGCTGGTTTCCAGACCTGTTTTCCGTGCCCACCTACCTATACTGCCTGTGTTTTCCTGATAACTACAATACTTTTCCTTAAAATCTGAACTAAGAAAATTTCAGGGGTAAAGTCAATACAAAATTTAATCCTTTCAAATTATGTTATTTTTCTATAGCTAGCATATCATTAGTAGTGAAATCTGACTAAAATAAACATCAAATAAATCAAAAAAGAAGTCAAATTTATGGATGTTGAGATTTATAAAAATAATACCAAATATAACAAATATTACAAACAATACATCATAGACAAGGGAATTCATTCCAGAGCAGCAATAATAGATATGTCCTAAATCCTATAATGCAATTCATCATATTAATACTGAAAGTAGACAAATGCAATACAAAGCCAATTCACAGGAAAAAAGAACATCAGATGTTATGGGGCAGGGAAAAGAGAGAGGGAGGGGACAGGAAGAAGGAAATGGACCATTTTAAATATTAAAAAACAATTACATATTTAAACAACCAAATGACATTTTGCTTACAATTTGTTCAACACTAAAGCCAATTGTAATTAATGACAAGGCTCAGGTAAACATGTTTAAGTGTGATTTGTCAATACATAATTTTCTAAATGAATTTTTTATTAAGGGATTCTAAAGCTAGAAATGTATTCTGCACTCAGAGATTTTACTATACTACTATTCAAATATTTTAATGTAATGTATTAGAATATTGTTGCTGTTAGTTGCTATGGACTCATGTCCAACTCATGGCGGCTTGTTTTGCATACTTTATATCAATTTTGCTGCAAATGAAATTATTTCATTTTTTATTGCTGAGTAGTATTCCACTGTGTGTATGTATACCATAATTTTTTATCCATTCTTCTGTTGATGGGTACCTTGGTTGATTCCATATCCTTACTATTTTGAAAAGTATTGCACTGAATATGGAATTGCAGGTGTCTCTGTGGTATGATGAATAGTCTCTTTATCTGATATATAAAAGAGCAATGCATCATTATCTAGAACTAATTATATATTTCAGAGTATAAAATCATTTTTATACACTATGTAATATTCAAAATTGAGAACACATTTGTAACAAAGATGAATTGCGCATGATAATGGAAAACATGTCTATGTTGTTGTGTACAATAGTTGTAGACTTGAAAGGAGCAGGATTTCTTGCTTATTAAAATACTTGGGGTTCATAGACATGAAATGTTCTGTTTATTCTTCTCTTAGTTTTGGCATTTCTTTTGTAAGATATTAATAAATTTTAATAAACTGAACATATTTACACATATGTTTTATAATGTATTATTGCATCTCTATTGTGAAATTTTAGTGTTTTGTTCTATATTTCTTAGTGTTGTGAGAAAACATACACACAATCTTTTCAAGTAGATTTTCTTAGTTTTAAGAATTTATCATGCCTTCACTTTTATTTCATTGAGTTTTATTCTTATCTTTCTTTTTTCTTTAGTTTTATGTTGCTCTTCTCAAACTGCTTGATGGGTTTTTATTTTTTTCATTTTCTGATACATTTAAATTACTTTTCTAAATATTAATTAGCATTTGCAACTTTCAGGTGTTATTGTATGTCTGCATGTTCAGCAAGCTGGAGTTTACATAGAGCTGTGTCTGGTTGATTATTTTCATATGTCTTTTATTCTTTTAACTAGATACAAAGTATCTTGGTAAGATGGCACACACCTATAATCAAAACACTGAGGAGGCTAAGGCAGGAGAATTGTAAGTTTGAGGTTAGCCTAACCACATAGGGAGAACCAGTCTAGAAAAGAAAATAAAAGAAGAGAGGAGAGGAGAGGAGAGAGAGAGAGAGAAAGAGAGAGATGGTCCACTGAAGACTTTTAGCTATCTCTTTTAGACCCCTGCCAAATTGTAGCAAGTCAAGGAAATTGTATGATTCTTAGTATAGTTGAAACTATAGTTTTTCATCATTGATGTAATTGTGATGTCAGTTTTGAGTGGAATTGCCTGGGATAATTATGTATCCATAATTATCAATATCACAATAATTGTGCAATTATCATAAGAACAATTTGATCATTGTTCTATAGTGGTCAGTATACAGAACTAGCTGATGTCTTCAGACTATTTCCACAGTGGTCATATGTGTTTGGTCTAGAAATCAAGAAAACAGAAATATTCAGTTAATTCAAAGTGTTCACACCTGGGGTCATAAAACTAAAATCTATTTCTTTTTGAAATCTGATATTCTTATTTAGGTAGTAAAGGATAATATCTTTAAAATTATTATTAAGCTTATTGATTCAGCTGGAAGAAATGCTACTGATTCAAAAAAAAACCACCTCAGACATATTTATTATATATAGCAGTTTTTTCCTAATACTTGCATCTTGGCCTAAGCAATTTCCTTTTCATTGCCTGTTTTAAGGACCCAAAGAAACTGCAGCATGTGGTTGCCAGGATACATATACAGACATTGCTTGATGAAGATATAATGTAACAGCTTGATTTTTCATCAGAATAGAAAATTCTTGAGGTAAAAATGATTTGGTGAGTGGCAGCTTGAATTTACAAATGCTGATTTTCCTGTAAAATACCAAAACATTGTAGCATGATCGTATTAGTTTGTATATCTATATACTGAATTGTAGTTAGATAGGTATTTACTTCTGATGTGAAAGGAACATGAGAAGAAAAAATTTCCTATGTAGAATCAGCAAAAAATTAAATTTCATCATTATTATTTTATTTTGTGCTATTATTTTGTCACATCTTGTTTCTTCTTCTTAGTGTAATTGCCAATTGGTTTATTTTTCATAGTCAAGAAATATTATCCTGATAAAACTTCCAAAGATATCTTATGTAATCTATTGCCAAATTTACCATTTGTCTTCCACACCATTACCAAAACAGAGACCAGAGACCATTAAAATAACCTCCTTACTAAAAAGTGTTTCAACTCAATTCCAGCATTTTGATACTATGATAACATTGTATGAAATGTCCGTTAGTCACAGTTGTCTGAGGGAGGGAGTTCTCTGAAGTTCTGCAAGGAATCTAAGCACTTGCACAATATCTCTCCAAAAAAAGGAGATATTTTTAGAACTTAAAAAATTATTTTCAGAGCATTAACATTGTACTAGAAAAATTGGTATGTGATAAATTAAGATATCAAAATAATATTTTCTAATTATAATTTGATAATTTTGGTTATGCAGAACCCTTTTTAATTTTATTATTATATATAGTATTTTTCCTATTAACCACCAATGGAATGGACGTGGTCAAGGATGATTAATGAAGAAGGCTAAAAATGAGAGGGGTAAAGAGGATTCAACTTTTTATTGTACTAGGAAATTGAAATCTTAAGGAGATGTGGAATGACTTATGAATTATTTACTGTTTAAGAATTGCACATATTCTGTAAATTAAATTCCTTTAGTTCTTTGCCCTCATCATCTTTCAAAAAAGGAAAAATAAAGAGATATTATCTCTCCAAAGCTAGAAAAAAATCTCACAGAAAGTTTGAGTTGTAAGGAATGTCTGCTTCAAAGTCTTACATAACATAGTCATTTAATTGTAGATATTAATTTCAATGCTCTATATGCTGACACGTAACCATTTAACATTTATGTCACTGACATATTTATTTCAGCACTGCAAGCTATAACATATAAAAATTTAATTATGGATATTCATTTCCTTCTTTTGGGTCTGATGTATATCCATTTAACTATCACATCATAGATACATATATTTCCAACAGTGCAAGCTGTGAAATTTCAAATTAAGCTGGAAATATCTATTTCCTTGCTATAGTTCCATGCACATAAAATCCAGCCACCAAATTATAGACAAGATGTTTTATTCTCAAATTATTTGTAATAAAAAGATACTTTCAATCATTAGTAAGTAAATATTTAATCAAATAACAATAAGTATACATTGTAATATGACCAATTATATAACATAAGACAATATAAAACTGGCCTAATTTAATGTGAGTTCAAAAAAACCTAAATTACTAGTCTTATAATAATAAAGTATTTGTTTTAAATGTTGATAGAGAAAAGGCACATAGAAGACATTTAAATATTCACTCCAAAATTTTAACACTTAATGACAGTCTTTTTCAAAATTCATTTACATTATAGAAAATTTCTCTCAACTATTCACAAAATGATATTAAAATATAGATAAGCAGAGAGTGATATAGAAACACATACATATATACATACATGGAGATAGAATACTGCTTTAAGAAAAATATTAAGAAAAATGATTATAATGTCATTGTATTTAAACAATAAAATATACAGGCAATGAGAAAATGAAGAGATTAATGAATTTCATTGAAATTTTGTTTCACTATCTGAGGTATAATTACTACAAAATCCATTTAAATTTAGAAAACATTTATCCAAAACTGTGCGGCCACAAATGCATCACTAGAGGTGTTAGGATTATTGATACATGGGTTTCACCCTCCTTTAGATTTTGATTTAATTGGAGAGGATGAGTGTCGCTGGGAAGTGAAAGTTTAAAATGTAATTCTAAAATGAAGCCAGAGTTGAGAATCATTGCTAAAGGAAAGTTGTAGTGAATGTCTAAAGTTGTGTGAATTCTTACAAAGCAGGGATCTTTTGATTTTAACCTTTAACTAGCATGGTGCTTTTGGGGTCACCTATGACCCCATAAGGAATATACCTATGCATAGGTAATTGCTATAGTGCCCCATGTTGGATCTCCACCTGGGGGTCTTGGTTTGACTGATATCAGTTAAAGGTTAAACATCTCTAGCACTTAATGTGGAGGCAGGGTTTATTTCAGTTGGTAAAGCACTTGCTCTGCATGCTCTGAGGCCTTGGGTTTGATTCCCAGCATCATGAGAAGGGGAGAAGGAACTGGCAGTCCACTCCAAAACAATCCAGAAACAACCAGCCCTAGAAAACCCATAAATAGCATAGAAACATAGGCATAGTGCCTGGAGTGGCACATTGTTGGGGAGTGTTTTGTTCTGCTGTATACAAGGTAGCTTGAGTTGGACTGGCTGGACTGGACAGCACCTAACAACAACAGTGGCATTAACAAAAAAGAGGAAATCAGCAGATTTTTCAGTCCTATTATTACTCTAGCACCTCCTTAGAAATTTTACTCTCTAGTAATGAAATATATTTTGTATAATTAAAAAGTTCTTATGGTTGTTATATCTTACCAATTTAAATTGGTTTAATGATCACAAATATCCTTAGTGTGGTTTCCTGTTTCCTCTTTACTTTTAGTCATAACTTGAAATGATGAGCTTAATGGTTTTTTTTTTTTTCAACAATCCATCTATTCACTTACCCATTTATATATTTACCTTAT
>VMDO01011883.1:0-22883 GCA_007922755.1 Pedetes capensis | reverse complement strand
ATCAACATTTTATAGAGAAATTTGAAGTAAACCATGCCTGTTTTGAGTGACTTCTTTCCCCATGCTCATAAATCTTCCTTTCCCTTTAAGTTTTATAACTTTAGGTCTGTCATCATGTTTTGTTTTTGTGTTTCTATGATAAATAACACATTATTAAGGTTTACCTTAAGTCTTTATTTCAACCAATATTTGTCTTCTTAACTATGTGTGCAACTGAGTTTGTCTTCTGTCTTTTCTAATAGGAGCAATTGCACACATAATGGAACTGAATTGTCTTTATCTATCATTTCAAATAAGTAGGTACTTTGTGAAGTACAGAATATACAACAAAGTTTGGTTGAAAAAGAATATGGAGACAAAGCAATAATATCAAAAATTGTGCACCCTCTATTGAGGGCAAGAAATGGAATTTCCTAGGATTCATAAACTTTCTTTCTTTCTTTCTTTCTTTCTTTCTTTTTTTCTTTTTTTTTTTTTTTTTGTGGTACTGTGGGTTGAACCCAGGGCCCCACTCTTGCATGCTCTGCAAGTGCTGGACCACCGAACTGCACCCTCAGGCCATTTTTTCACAGACTGCCCCTGGTCTTGAACTCCACCTCCCTAGCTGCCAGGATTATAGGTGTCCGCCACCACATCTGGCTCAAAAACTTTCTCAGAGCTCCCTTTTTCCTCACCCTACTCCAAGATAACCATTATCCTGAATATTATGTTTAATTCTTTGAGTTTGTCTATAGGATTGTCTCATATATTTACACTAAGTAGTATATAAAAACAACTTTACATAATTAAATTCATTTCTTATATATTCAAATGTGATGTTTCTCTTGCTCTACATTATATTTTTTGAGATAGATATGAAAATAAATGTAACTATAGTTTATTTATTTTAACTTCTTTCATATTCTATGGTACGAATATCACCTATTTTAAAAATATGTAATACTCTTGATAGATATTATCATTTTTTCAAAATATTGTTCTTTTTTGAAATGCTACTCTGAAGAGACTGACACACATTCCTTGGTTCATGCTTATGAAAGGGTAAGCATAATCTAATTAGTCATAGAGTCCTGCTGTATGCTTACCTTACTAGGAAATCACCCTTTTAAAAAATGGCTTGTTAAATTTTTACTTCTCCTCTATCAGAGGATTGTTGTTGTTGTTAGGTCCATCGAGTCCTGTCCCACTCATAGTGACCCTCATAGGGTTTTCATTGGCTGATTGATTTTCCGGATTGTCTTGGGAGTGGATTGCCACGTCCTTCTCCCATTTTTGCGGTGCTGAGAATCAAACATGAGTCCTCAGAGACTGAACAGCTGCGCTCTACCAACTGAGCTAAATCCCAGCTTCATCAGAGGATTAGAATTATATAAATTTCATATATCAACTGTAGCACATGCCTGTAATCCCAGTAAGTCTGGAGGCTGAGACAGGAGGATTGTTGAGTTCAAGGCCAGAGGCAGCCTGCACAAATTAGTGAGACTATGTCTCAAAAAAAAAAAAAAAATTAAAAAATGGTAAGGTTTCAGCTCAGTGACAGAGTACTTGCTTTGCAGGTGCAAGGCCCTAGATTCAATCTCCCAGTCTTAAAAAAAATCCATATATCCTCCTACATCAAATATTTTATGTCATAATTTATACATTACTGCCCAGTATTTTATACTTTACAATCTAGTACATGTAACACAATACACAATTATAACTTTAGTTCATATTAATGTGTGTTATTGAAAACTTGAAACACTATTTCTTTTGAGACTCCTAATAATTATTCTGGTAGAAGAACCTGGCAACCCCCTTCCAAAAATCAATCTGCCATTGAAAACCCTATGAACAGCAGAGAAGCACTGACAATAGTCTTTCCCCTGTTGTACAGAGGGTGGCTATGAGTCAGATATCGACTCGACGGCACCTAACAACAACAGCAACAATAATTATTCACCTGTTTTTCCACTGTATTGATTGTTCTTCCTTGTTTCTTTTGTTGTTGTTGTTGTTGTTGTTGTTAGATGCTGTCAAGTTGAGTCTGACTCATAGCTACCCTATGTACAGCAGATCAAAACACTTCCTGATTCTGTGCGAGGCATTGTTGTTGTCGTTGTTGTTAGGTGCCGTCGAGTCAGCATCCGACTCATAGTGACCCTCATAGGGTTTTCAATGGCTGACTGTTTCGGGATTGCCTTGGGAGTGGATTGCCAGGCCCTTCTCCCATTTTTGCGGTGCTGGTTGTTGAACTCGGGGCCTCAGAGACTGCAGCGCAGCGCTCTACCCACTGAGCTAAATCCCAGCCCTTTGTGCGAGGCACATGATCTTATTTATGTTTAAGCCCATTGTTGCAGACACTGGGTCAGTCCATCTGGTGGAGGGTTTTCCTCTTTTGTGTTGACCTGCCACTCTCCCAAACATGATGTCGTTCTCCAGGGATTGATCTCCCCTGACTACATGTCCGAAATATGTAAGACACAGTCTGGCCATTCTTGCTTCCAAGGAGCACTCCAGTTGCACTTCTTCTAGGACAGATCTGTTGGTTCTTTTGTCAGTCCATGGTATATTCAATAGATGTCTCTAGCACCATAATTCAAAAGCATCAATTCTTTTCCTGTCTCCCTTGTTCAATGTCCAGCTTTCACAACCATATGATGTGACTGAAAATACCATGGCATGAGTCGGATGCACCTTCGTCTTGTCAGTTTGCCACACTGTGCAGGCTTGTGTGTTGAGATAAGGCTAAAAAGTATGCCACTAGTATCTCAGATACCAGCAGGGTTACCCATGGTGGACAGGTTTCACCTGAGCTTCCAGACTAAGACACAGTAGGGAGGAGGCACCAGGGAACCACTCCCGAAACAACTAGCCATTGAAAACCCTATGAATAGCAAAGAAACACTTGTTGCTGTAGATACTATTTATTCTGAATATGTATCTATAGTTATAAAATGTAAAAAATGACATTAGTGACATCCATTGAGCTTTACATTCCTGTACTCTTAGCCTTATGTGAGTAACATGACACATTGTTTCTGGGTTTGGTCATGTGCATCTTTGGTCAATTTCTTATTAACAAAGATGAGAAAAGTTTATTTGGTAAACATTGCAAGGGCTTAATCACTTGAGAATTTCCCTGTGGTTGCCAATTCTTATGCTATAATAAGTTTGAGCTAGACTAGTTAATAATGAAAGATCCTTAGATCTAGAGAATGAGAAATATCTATACCGTTCCAAACCTGAGGTGGGCTCCAACATAAAATATCTCAATGAGTGACCTCCTCTATGTCCTATGGCACAAAGGATCATTCAATTGAGCACAGAATATGCAGATTTATGAAATATAATCCTTACTCTAGGATGGTTTGGAATGAAGAAATAAATAATTGAAACAGAAACTGTTAGCTGCCAAAACATAATACTAAAACATGTTTGTTTCATTATTAGTAACCAAGACAGCGGATGGATGCTTGACGGCTCTCAAGCAGCCTGTTATTAAAGATTGGAAGTACAGTGAGGAAATTCATCTAGAAGGACAGAGAAAAAAGAATTTATAGATCATATTGGTAAAATAGTTATTAAGATATCTACATGTGAAAACCTAAAAGAAAGAAAGAAAGAAAGAAAGAAAGAAAGAAAGAAAGAAAGAAAGAGACAAAGAAAGAAATTTGTAATAAAATTGTTTCTACAAATAAGAGATCATTATATATTTTTGCTGACTTATTTTTCAAACAATTTAGTCTGGATCCATGATTTTCAAGGTTCATATCTGATCTTCTTTAACTACTTTGTCTTATTTTTTTAACTTAAAGGAAAAGTGTTTTGGTCTGCCTTTAATACATTTTTTTTCAGATTTAAATCAGATGATTGATCCCTGAAAACTTTCATGTAATTTTCTGTTAGAGATAAGAACCTGAAGTTCTTATAATTTTTTCAAAGCTATTTTCTATTTTTTTTTTCCAGCATTTGTAGAAGCAGAAAAGTGTGAGTATCTAAGGTTAAGTCTTAAAATTTTGGGTTTTGATGCAGGGCTAAGTAAGGATCAATGCTTCAGCATAGTTGTTGTTGTTGTTAGGTGCCGTCGAATCGGTATCCGACTCATAGCGACCCTCTGTACAACAGGGGAAACACTATTGTCAGTGCCTCTCTGCTGTTCATAGGGTTTTCAATGGCAGATTGATTTTGGGGAGGGGGTTGCCAGGTCCTTCTCCCAAGCCTACAGCTTCTGGTGTTCCCAGGTGGTCTCCCATCCAGGTACTAACCAGGCCCGACCCTGCTTAGCTTCCGAGATCTGATGGGATCGGATGCCACAGGGCTACCGCTGTAGGCGTCAGCATAGAGAACCTAGAAATAAACTCACATGTGTATGACAACTGAATTTTCAGTGGAGTTAGGAGAACTAGTCTTTAAAACAAACAAAAACAAATCAAAGAAACTTTAGAAATATCAGTAATCCACATAAAAAGAAATAAAGTTGATCCACAGCCATCCCTTACCACATAAGCTTGTGCACACGCACACACACATACCCCTCAAAAAATTGTTCATTAACTGTGAAAATGAATTAAGTGTTTTAACATAATATAGATTTTTCATGAACTCATGAAATATCTTTTAAACAAAAAAACCAAAAATATAAATTATGAAGTAAAATTTTGATATATTTAGCTATGTTAAAATTAAGACCATTTTTAAGGTAACTAATGAAACCTAACTGGCTTTGCATTTCCAGGAATTCTTCAAGCCTGATCTGTTTAAATTGACTTTAAGAACACAAGGATTTTATAATAGTTAAAACAGCTTGGACTAAAATAGACCAAGAAAGCTCAAAACGCAAACATGTCAAGGTTTTCAACTTTCTACATGCAGAAAAAAAGACAAAAAATAATTGTAAAGATGAACAATTCTCTATGGAAAAAGATAATTTAAGACTAGAGTCATGAGAGCAGAGAAAAGACTAAATTTGTAATCGTTCTGGAAAAGTGACCTCTTTATAACTAGTAATGTCACTTGAGATTATTTTGTCTTGAATTTATCATTTTATGTTGAATATAAGGGACTAGGTAAATTCTTTTCCAGTCTAAAGATCTTTGTACCTGTGAAACCACATTTAGGGAGTTGTACTTTGAAATTCTATACCAAAAACTCATCCTCAACTGTACCTGATTTAGATGATGAAAGACTAGATTTCAAGACTGTATCTTATGCAACAACAGAAGAAAACATTAGATGATATGAGATGGGAGTGTGCATATTTTGTGTGTGGAAGATTTGTTAGCCATTGGAAATCAGAGAGTGGATTGTATTAGACTACCACATTGTGGCCTGCAATGAAATATGCTTCCTATATTCACATATTTTGTGATCATCTCCTCTATTGGCTTTGGCCATAGCAAACCTATTTGCTTTGGTCAGTGTGATAGCATCAAACTGATTTAACAAACACTTGCACACTGGCACTTGTCTCTTCTAATATTCTCTGTTGGATGCCAGCTACCACGCCATGAAGATGTTCCACCTGGAATAATGAAAATGATGAGAGATCACAAGGGGAGACATTCTGGAGGTTGATCAGCCTTCTAGACTGTTCTACCTTAGTTCCAGCTCCTGAGTCAAACTGCATAAGTGGCTTTAGCTGTTCCATGCTGTTGTTGTTGTTGCTGTTGTTGTTGTTAGGAGCTGTGGAGTCCAGTCTTAATCATAGAGACCCTATATACTTATTCATAGGGTTTTTATTGGCTGATTATTTCTGGATTGCTTCAAGAATGAACTAACAGGTCCTTCTCCCAGATATTTCATGTAGTATCAAAGAATTTCCCAGCTGAATCCAGTTAATGCACTGGATATGAAAAGCAATGCATTGTTTTTCTAAATGACTTAGTTGCAGGATGACTTGTATTGTTAAAGTAATTAAAATGGAGATGAGACCTGGTTTCCTTCTTGCATTTTGCTTTTCTAATGTATTTATATATAAGCAAAATTAAAGTAATTAATCATTTGACTTTAAGAAGTATTGCAATTTTTCCTCCAGATTAGCACTTTAATATTGAATTTACATTTTTCATATTTGAAATCTGCCCTAATATTTTTTCCAAAATGTTTTCATTTCACTAATATTTTTAAATACTGCCATATTGCTTTTAATACTTTCCTCTTTTTAAAAAATAAGTTTCCAAGAAATTTATATTTTTTTCCAGATTGCATGTCTAAATATGCTTTATATATTTCTTTATTCTCCATGTTGTTCTATTTAATGATATGTCTATATTGTGCAAAATGTTACCCATATTAGTCTCTGTTTCCTATAGTTTGCATCTGAATTGTCTTCTAACGGCCCATGTCTTAAAAGCATGGGACCTAGCCTAAGGAAGGTGGCAGAACCTATACGAGATGGGGCCGAGTTGGAGAACATTAGGTCCTTGGGGACCCACCTTCAAAGAGGATACTGGTGCCTTGAACTACAATGATTATACTAGTACTACTACTACTACTACTACTACTACTACTAAAACTACTCCTTTCCTCCTCCTCCTCTTCCTCCTCCTCCTCTTCCTCCTCCTTCTTCTTTATCTTCTTCTTCTTCTCCTCCTCCTCCTCCTCCTCCTCCTCCTCCTTCTTCTTCTTCTTCTTCTTCTTCTCTCTCCCTCTTGCTCTCTCATTCTCTCTCCTCTGCCATGAGTGAGCAACTTATTCCACCATATACTCCTACCATAATGTGTTGACTCACCACAGGCCCAATACCAATGGAGTCAGACTACCATGGACTGTGAAAACAATACTGTGAGCCAATATAAACCTGTCCTCCTTATAAGTTAGCCTGCAGCTATAGCCCTGTGGCAATCTATCCCGTCAGAACTCAGAAGCTAAGCAGGCTCAGGCCTGGTTAGTACCTGGATGGGAGACCACCTGGGAACACCAGAAGCTGTAGGCTTGGGAGAAGGACCTGGCAACCCCCTCCCAAAAATCAATCTGCCATTGACAACCCTATGAACAGCAGAGAAGCACTGACAATAGTGTTTCCCCTGTTGTACAGAGGGTCGCTATGAGTCGGATACCGACTCGAGGCACCTAACAACAACAACAACCTTATAAGTTGTTTATCTCAGGTATTTTGTCACAATAATGAAAAACTGACTAATATACTAGTGATTCAGAATAAACTTTAATTTCTTCTGATGGCTGTGAATCTCTCTTTGGTTTTTATTTGCATAATTTACATGCCTTTTCTCTCATGTTAAATTCTGAGTAAGATAAAGGTGGAGTTTGCCAAGTTTAGAACAAAACTTAAAGAAAGGTCTACAAGGCAGCCAAGATTTTAGGAGTCAAAATACCATAAGGAAGAAAGCACATTCCAGTAATTTTGAAATTCTTTACTGTTTTAATCTTAATGAATTTTCTGATTTTTTTTTTGATTACTGCAAAGTTGTACATAGTCATGGGGTATAATGTCATTTTCATATACACATTGTTTTTAAATGTCTTAGGCCAAAGGGTAATTGATTGAATAGAAAGCCAAGGTCATCAACAGGTAAAATGTTAAACAGTAAATTTGGGGAGACTTGTGTGGCAAGAGAGAGAAATATTTAATTGATAAGTTGTATTAACAACTTTCTATTGATGTAAAAAAAATGATCACCTTAAATAGGAAAGGTTCATCTTGGCTCACAGTTTTGAAGGTGTCTGTCCACTTTCTATTGTTTCCATTGCTTTGGCCTGTGGTGGGAGCATATATCTGTATGGAACTGTGTGGAGGAACAAACCATTTATTTCATGGATGGACCATGAGATAGAAGAGCAGGAGAGGCCAGGTGTCCCAAAGTCCTCTTTAAGGGTATCCTCCTATAACTGCAAGAGCTCCCAGTATGCTCTACCTCTTAAAGTTTCTAGCATTCCCCAGTAGTGCTGTGCTTAGAAGTAAGCCCTTAACACATGGGGCTATGGGAGACCTCACAGATCCAAAATGTTGCAGAAATCATTTTGGAAAAAAAAATACCTAAACATTTCTATTTGGTGGGCAGAAGTCTTCAGCTTCAGTTGCTGTTGTACAGCAAGTGCAAAATGATTTTGAGAGAGTGGCCCCAAATCCTTTCTCTATCCTCATTTTTCAGAACAACTCAATGCATTTTCTGTTTTACCGTGATATCACAGAGTTGTTCTACATTACACTACTTAGTAATAAAAGAATATTTTAAGCCACCAGTGATGAGTTCTTCCAAATTGATCTCATCAATACTATATTTCCTTGATATTTTGAAGGGTTTTTTTTGACATGGAGTTTGGAAACTTCACTAATTTAACAGTAATATTACATTTTTCTCATTTTTGTTTAACTTTTTCAACTCATTGAGGTGGAAATGGATTTTGGAGGTGTGTCATTTTGCCCCCATGTTTTTCTACAAACTGTCATTTGAAGAATTTGTAGAATATTTTTCAGGTCTAAACCAATTCTTAAATTTGTTTTCTACTTTATTTTAATAAAATAATATTTTCTTTATAGTAAGTAATTTATTAAAGTAATAATGATGATGAATAAGATGTTTAAGATTTTCTCTTCCTAATAATTTCAGAGTTACTAGTTGTTGATAAATCCTTTCATATGTCATGGGTTTAAGATATTTCCTTACTTGCAAAATGACAAGTCAACCATTCAAGAATTACATTAAGGCTCGCAGAAAAAATGAGAATCATGGGCCAAAGAAATGAGGATCCTTTTGCACCCTAAGCCCTTTATGGTAATGTGGTGAATTTTAGGTAGATGCTGTAAATATGGTGGGTTTGTGCATTAGCTCAGGAATCTCAAGTCTAGTAACTTCTAATCATTTATTATAGGCTGCCAGTAAAACTTGCACTTTATCTCAGGGAGAAATATCATTTCTAACCTCAAACCTGCTCATTATGTAAATATACTTGTAAATATAATCCAAACAAAAGGGCATCTTAATATCTCACTCATAATATGCACATAAATATGAAAGAACCATGAAGAATCTTCTCCCAACAAATTAAACTAAAAAATAATAGGAAGCACACACACATACACACATACACACAAAAATTGTATCAAATGACAATAAAGAGAGGTGGGTTAACACCTGGGAATATCATTCAACCTTCATAAATATTACAGGTAGATAAGAATTAGAGACATCTTCTGTAGCAAGAACCGCATGAGTTAAACACAAAAGAGTATGTGAAAGCCCTTTTCTGTATCTTGACTTCACTAATATTTTCAGTTCACTTTACCCTGGGAACATTCTCCATATTCAGAAATTATTCCTCTGAGCACTTCTTTTTATAAATCCTTTCCCTAACTAGAAAGCAGTAATCACTCAATCTGGCAAGCATGTGTATTAGGATGGTGATTATATTCAGTAATGCAACAAATACAGAAGCAGGAAAAATATCATGCAATTTCTATAAGAGAGAAGTTCAAAAAAATCAAGGAGCCCAAATTTGCCATCCTAGGACTTCCCATTGCTATAATTATTATAGAATTTTATGGAAATTAATGGATGCAATAAATCTATTTTCTTCACCTTCATGTAGTTTAAGAGGTCCTTTTGCAATATGTCAGTCAACCATGAACGTAAAATAAAGAATCAATCTCTCCTCAGTATTCTGTAGCCAGTTAAAAAGCTGAATGAGTCATGTACAAAGTGAGATCTTTCATAATTTTCTATGACACAAGATGGATACTACCTATAAGAAAGAAGAAAAATGATCTTAGTAAGATATTACTTCCTTCTTGTGTTAAATTTTCCATAGGACCTCCTTTTGGATAGGAAGGAAATTAAAAGAGGGTAAAGACTCTGTGAAATCATAGCTTAAAATCATGAGACTGTAGAAAAAGAAAGAAAATGTTGGCATTATTAAACAATATGAGGTTTTATTTGTATACAAAAATCTAAAAAAAGATGTTAGGCTATTCATTGCTATAAGACATGTATGAGATTCTCAAATTATAAAAACATAAGTTTTATGTTTGTTTAAAATCTGTGATCAATTGTCCTAAATTCTTTGGGCTTATGATGTCACATCATGGCAGGAGTATGTGGCAAGGTAAAACCAGTCACTTCATGGCCAGGAAGTGAAAGAAAGTCAATGGTGCCACAGTCCCCTTCAAGGCAATGTCCAAAAATAACCTGGAGAACCCCCTCTAGGTACTGCCTCTTAAGAAATTCTACAACTTCCCAGTTGTGCCTTTCTGGGATCACACCTTTATCATAGGGAACTTTGCAAGATATTCCAGATCCAAATTATATCATACTAGATTAAAAATTGAATAATTTTCACATCTAACAGTTGAACTTGTCTTTATAAAGCTTAAAATGTTTTTACTCAGTCCAGCTATAAAGAAACAAAAGATGAATATAGTCAGTGTGAATATAGTCGATAGAAGTTTTAGAATACAAAAGTAAAAGAACAGAAATGTAGCACTAAATAGTAATCAATAAACCTGATCTGAACAGATGCATGATGCCTTATAAAGAAAAAGTATCATCAAGAACCTTTTACTGGGGTTCATATTCAATTACACCTACTTATTAGATGGAAATTTGATCCAAATGTAATGAGAACAATTATCTTTTCACCTAAACATGAATATAATACTTGTTGTTGTTGTTAGGTGCCGTCGAGTCAGTATCCGACTCATAGCGACCCTCATAGGGTTTTCAATGGCTGGATTGTTTTGGGATTGCCTTGAGAGTGGATTACCAGGCCCTTCTCCCATTTTTGTGGTGCTAGGAATTGAACTCAGGACCTCAGAGACTGCAGCGCAGCGCTCTACCAACTGAGCTAAATCCCAGCTGGAAAATAATACTACATACCACTAATTTAGTAGAAGAAAATCATTAGTGTTTAACAAATAGAAAACCTTCAGTAAGCTGTCATTATTACCAGGAAGAATAAACAACTGACCATTACCTTGATGTTGTTGTTAGGTGCCAAAGAGTAAAGTCTGGCTCATAGTGACCCTCTTGGGCATTCAATGGCTGATTGTTTCAGGATTGCTTCCAGAGTGGGATGCCAGGTCCTTCTTCCATTTTTGCACTTCTTGTGGGTCCTACTTGGGGCCTCAGAGTGCAGGTGGCACTTTGCCAATTGAGCTAAACCCCAGCCTAATTTATAAGGCAAGTATCTTAATCTAAACATTCATGACATTCGAGCAAATATTAGACATCAACACATAATGGAATAACATACACAGAATTTTTAAGATTAGTAGTAATAGTTACATAATAGCTACCTTGCAATCAGGGTGTCATTTGTGTCTGAACATATACAATCATTTATTGAAGTGATTTTCTAATACATCATACATACTTTATCTCAACATGGTTCCAGGGATGTCACAAGCTAAAAAGTCATATTTAAGCTCTGATAAATACATTAAAAAATAAGATTTTCAAAAGTCATACTAATTTTTGTTAAACAGAGAAGGCCTTTTATAGAAATAATCATAATGAAACAAACTATAATGGGATCTTTAATCCTGGGAAACAAAGAGTTTTATATGTTGGATGTCAAGAAGATGTCACTCAGTGTAGACAAAGTGAACCAGATATATGTAAGTATAAAGTAGGATGAGATATTAATACAAATATAGAACACACAAAAGAATACAATAGTGTTTCATTAAACAAATGGTGCTGTGGTTATTGAAGAAATGTTCAGCCTACAGTGGCTGTAGGCTGACAAGTGTTTATCTAACCCAAATTATAGAAAACATAAGTCAGTAAATACAATGAAAAAGTTGGAAGAATTAAAATATATTTGGGATTGTGTAAACATATTTTTCCTTTTGGACAGATCAAATTCAAGCATAAACAGCAAAAACATTACACTAATAAAATTAGTTAATTGGCAAATGCATTACTTTGAATTTAATTGAAGTTAATTGGCAAATGCATTATTTTTTAATTTACTTAGGCTATTTGACATATATTGTATTATCTTTCAAGAAAAAAAAATCATATGGCTATTATATAGTACACTGGACCTCTGGAACCTACTCCTTCTAACACATCCCCACACATCCTCCCTACTATCTACCTCAGTCTTGGATAATTACCATTCTTTTCTCTATTTTATATACTTTTCTACTTCAGCTAAAAGATCTGTACCAAAATTAATGTTTTATAAATAGTTAACTTCTTTATGAAAGCTCATGTAATAAATATATATTAGACTATGGTATCGGGAAAGTATAGTGGTCATTTTAACATGAAAAATATTTAATAAAGGAAAGTAAACATGTAACCATATTCTCCTGATACCTTTGTAAATTCAAAGACAAACCATAGGACCATAGCAATATGTGTACATTACATGAATGTGTATGGTTGTATATATGTACATACAAGTACATACACTTGGCTATGATTGAAGTACTTAAAATACACACTAATCAATGAACAGTATTATTTTTATGAATTTTTCTTAACGTAAAAACTGGAAGTTATGTGAAAACAAACACAATGATAATTATTGCTATAAAATTATAACAGCAACAAATTAAAAGCAATCAATTTCCGCTTATGTGGTATTTCTTAAAAAAACACCTGTATTCTTAAAATGTAGCTCATGTAAGGCATGAATAGTGTGAGCTAAGAGGCAGATTCAGAATCTGAGATTCAGAGAAGTGACAGAATGGAGAAATTATATCCTATGTAGATAAAGTAAGAAAATTGGGAAACAATGAACAAATGACAAGAAATCTAAGACAAGATGGAGACTTGGAAAGGCAAAGCAGGCAAAGATTCAGAACATTTTTTGATTTTAACCCAAGCTGCCTGGCTGGGGCAGGGAAACCCAGTGCCACAGCATAAGGTAAACAGTGGGTAAAATAAACGACTGACATTGGCAGTCCTGGCAGTCTTGTCTGCAGGAGAAATTCATGGTCCACATAAGCTTTTTGTTAAGTGCAGAGATTTGATTGAAACTAACTGTATCTGCCCAGAAAGATAGCAGTGAAGAAGAAGAAATCCATTACTTCTCTCAGCAAACTCTTAGAGGGCTATAACCAGACTTCTTGAGAGACATCCTGCTTTTATGAACTACCCACCTCTGGGAAACAGAAGCTACAGAATTATCTCAATTGAGGATCCTTGTGGACACAGTGCTGAGTTCCCTCAGCTAGAGAGGGCCAGAGGACACAGTCATGGCTGAGGAGACTGTGTGGTAACCCTTGGAGCAATTTGGGCAGAGGAAGTATAGGCAATGAGGGAGAGGGGAGAGAAGAGTACAGGGGTCAATGGTCTTGCCCTCAGTAAATAAAAATAACGCCAGTGTGATGTACAAATGGAACCAGATTGGAAAATGAAGTAGTGGAAATCCTTATTTCACATCCTAGCAGAGAATTCAGTGGCTTAATAGCCCCTCCTACCCTCTGAAGTTTCTCTGGCATGCATACTGCCGGCTTGGGCAACTCCTACGCCCAGAGTGATCAGTCTAGTCCTATCTGGGCCAAAAAATATGCCTTATAATTGAGACTACCAAAACACAGTCAGTAAAACAGGCTGGCTGTGCCCCGAATATAGAGGAGACAGCTGAACACACCAAGGGACTCTGAAGAAAATGAATACTGCCCAGCTCTGTCCAAAAGCTGCGAAAATTAGATTGATAATAAGAGAAATTGCAGGGCAGTGGTTCAGTCATTCACCACACATGCCCTGCTCCTGAACATCCAAAAGCAAATGCAGAGGGGTACCCCTTGCCTCAACTGGCCTGATGAGAAACAGTAGTCAAGCCCATATGTGTCCCTAACCAGTAGGATGGCTTGATGTTCCAGAGATCATAAACAAATGGGAGCAGCTTCACATATTGCAACCTATACCAGGAGGACTCCAACATGCTCCAATCCTAGTTCTCAGGCTAAGAAGAATTTTTACCTAATTTTTACCCTCTCTTTTTGTTCTGTTTTTGTTTTGCTAGCTGATATTTTCCTCTTCCTTTCTGTTTTCCTTGGTCCACTCTAAGTTTTATTATGTTTTATTAACAGCAACAGCATTATACTTTAATTTCTCAGTATTCTCCTGTACTTTAAACTGACTTTATTTTCTACTTTTTTTTACTGGATTTTATTTTACTTTCTCTATTTTTCCCTTATTTCTAATTTTTCAATGCTTGAAAGAACTTCCTTCTTTATTTTATTTTTTGCTCCTTTTAAACTTGTGTCTTCATTTTATCTGTTTCTATCATTTAATTTTATGTTGTCTTATTAATGTTTAACATTTTAGTATATTTCATATTATCTTCTCCCCTTTTTTCTATTATGATAGCAGCTGATTGTGGTTTTTAATAGGTTTTTATTGTATTTCTTTGTCTTTTTGCTTATAAGTGGGGATTGTTGCTGTTATTTGCCTTCTAATTCCTGAGTGTCGGGGGTTGAACCTAAAGCTTCAAACATGCATGGTGATGCCTTTTTCACTCAAGTGTATCACTGGCACAATTGAGAAAAATTATGCATTACTCCAGACTCAACTTGATCCTCCTCAAACATTGGTGGGCACTTTAATTTAAGTAATAGTGAAGTTAAAGGCCTCCAAATACTGACTTGTACCTAAGTATTCTCTGCAAGGCAGGATTTAAAAAGTCTCACTCCAGGACATTCACTATCATAGAAACAGTAAAGAGGAAAACGACAATAGTAGTAGACACCACAAATATGAAAGAACTCCACATATGTTGTGTATATACACTTCCACATAGTGCAGTGTTTTCTAAATCAGAAAAGTACTCACATACCTTCCTTAACTTCTGGAGGGATTTCACCACTCATATGAGACCTACAGAGAAGGAAAAATAGGCTTTACATAGTTCACATTGTATCAAATTTTATAATCATAGCCAAAGAAGGCACAGGGAAACTTTACAATAAAACCCGCTCAGTCGTAAACTCAACACAATACAAAAGACTAGTATTCCAGGCCACATTTTCAAGTGAAGACAATCCACTAATGAGGCCATCATATAAAAATCTAACAGACTTCTTTCTCCACAAATGTGAAAATTCAATGAAGCAACACAAGAAATATGAAAAAACAAGGCAATATGACTTTTCCAAAAGTTCATAAGTTTTTCACAATTAAATTCAAAGATATTGAAGTGGATTATATGCTGGACCTAGTATTCAAAAGGCTAATTTTAAAAGTGAGCAGTTACTTCAAAGAGATTACAAATAAACAGTTGACTGATGAAATGACTATAATGCAGGATACCAAGAAAAAATTTAGCAGAGACAGAGATTCTGACAAAAAGACAAGAAATACTTTAGGTGAAAATTTCAAATAATCACATAAAAAATATCACTGGAAAACATCAACAGAATAGACCAGGCAGAATAAATAATATGATAGCTTGAAGAAAAGGTTAATGAATTATTACATTTAGCTTGCAATAAAAAATATGACCATAATAGTCAAGACCTCTGGGACACAATTAAGATACTAAACCTATATTTTCTTTTGATATAGAACAGCGAGCTAAGAAAATCTAATAAATGAAGTAATAGCAAGACAATATAGGGAATGAAATTGATATCCAGATACAAGGAAAATTTAAACCCCCAAACAGACATGCAAAGAAAAGAATCTACCCATGTCCCATTATAGTTAAAATGCCAAAAGCATATGACAAAGAAAGAATGTGGAAAAAATATAAGAGAAAATCATCAAGTTCTTGAAAAATACAGGCCCATCATGATAACATGGGACTTCTCATCAGAAACACTAACAGCCAAGGAAGCATGGACTGATGTATTTTAAATCCTGAGGTAAATAACTTTCACACAAGATTACTATTTACAGCAAACCTATTCTTTAAAATTGAATGAGAAATAAAAACCTTCTAAGATAAGCATAACTAAAAGTAAACCATAACCACTAAGCAGAATTTCAAAACATATTCAAAGGAACTTTATCCACAGAAGAGGAAGAAAGATATACACATTCATAAGAGCACAGAAAAGAATAAATCTCACTAGAAGAATAAATAAACAATTGAGATTTAGGAATGAGTCCCATTATTAACTCAGTAAAACAACAAACTTCTAAGATGAAAAAAATAAAACCAACACAAAACATTCAAAGCAACAAAAACAACAACAACAACAACAAAATAACAGAAATTACTTTACAATAATAACTATTAATGTAAATGGTATTAACTCTCCCATTAAATTACACAGAGTGGCTGACTGAATTAAAAACAAGATCCAATATTTTCCTACTGGCAAGCAACACAACCTAGAGGAGCAGACACACAGAGCCTGAAAGTGAAAGAATAGAAAATGATATTCTAAGAAAATGCAATTCAAAATCAACAGAAGTAGCTACACGCATATCTGACAAAGACAACTTCAAGCCAAAATTAGAAAAAATAAAGAAGTTCACTGTATATTAATAAAGAGAACAATCCATCAAGAAAATATAATGTTTGTAAGTACAAATGCACCAAGCATTTGAGTATTCAGCTTTATAAGAAAAATACTACTAGACATAAAATGTCAAATAGGTTCTAATAAAATAATAGGGAGTGCATTGGTGCTGTAGCACATGCCTGTAATCCCAGCTACTTGGGAAGCTTAGGCAAGTGGATAGTAAGCTCAAGGTCAGAGGCCAGTTTGCACAACTAAGCACAGACAGCCCCCCCCCCCAAAAAAATGTCTGAGCGTGAAGCTCAATGGTAGAGCACTTGCCTAGCAGAATATGGTCCTGGATTCAACTCTAAATACTGAAAAAAATAATAATAGGTGAATTCAGTATCCCACTCTCATCAATAGATGGATGTCCTAGAGAAAAAGTTAACAAAAAAACTTCAAAGATAAAATGCAACAAAGATCAAGTGTATTTAATAGACACCTACATAATAAGTCATCCAATAGCATCAAAACATACATTCTACTCAGAAGCTTATGGAAATTTCTCTGAAGTAGATCAACTTTTAGGATATAAAGCAACATTAAATAAATACAAGAAATTGAAATAATATCATTTATTTTATTATATCAAAATGGTCTTAAGCTAGAATTCACTAGGAAGAAAAACTACAGAAAATATACAAACACATGGAAATTGAAAACTAATCTGCATGCTTTCAATAGTTTCAGAGGGCTATAAAATCAGATGTGGAAAAGAATCATGTGCAGATTAGCTTCATAGTTGAGAACTGCCCAACATGAATCCACTCTACATGAAATTCTAATCCATATCTGATTTTGTAGCCCTCTATAACGATTGAAATTATGTGGATTAGATACAAGAATTCAGAGTAATACATGTTTTTCAGTACTGTGGAGTTGGAAGTATGACCTCACACATGCTAGGAGAGTGCTCTGTACCCTGAGGGTGCAATCCCAACCCCTTTCTCATTTTTTACATTGAGACAGAATATCACTAAATTGCAGTTTGCCAATGGCCTTGAATTTGCAATCTTCCTTCCTTAGTCTCCCAGGTAGCTGGGATGACAGGCATGTGTGATGGTACCCAGCTGAATAATGCAGTTTTGATTTACCAGTGGGTCATTAAATAAATCAAGAAGGAAATTAAAAAATTTCTGTAATCATATGAAAGTGAAAACACAGTTTATCAGAACCAGGAAGAAACACTCAATGTGGTTCTAAAGGGAAGTATATAAGAATGAGTCCCTACATTTAAAAAAAAAATAAGAGAGAACTCAAATCAAAAACTTTATAAAAACAATCATGAATGCTAAAATTAGTAGAAAGAAAGATAGTAAAATCAGAGGTGAAAATAGTAAAATAGATACTAAAAGAACAATAGGATAAATGAAATGAGGAACCGATTCTTTGAAAAGATAAATAAAGCAAACTAAAGAAAATAAAGAAGAACACAAATAAATAAATTTAGAGATAAAAGGAGTTATTACACTAGATACCACTGTAACCAAGTGAATCAATAGGGAATATTTTTGAAGATATCTATTCCACTACATTGGAAAATATAGAAGAAATAGATAATTTCATAGACACATATGACATATCAAGATTGAACCAAAAGACTATATAAACTGAAAAGTTCAATGAAGAACAAGGACATCAAAAAAAAAAAAATGTCTCCCAACATTAGAAGCTCAGAAACTCATGAATTAACTTTTTAATTCTACTAGGCCTCCAAAAAAGAACTAATACCAATACACCTAAGAATATTCTATAGACTATAAAGAAAAAAAAAAAGAATGCTTCTAAGCTTAGTTGACAAGACTAGTACTAACCTGATGCTAAAATCAGATAAGGGCACAACAACATTAAGAACAACAAAACAAACACACACAAAAGCCCTACAGACTAATTCTCCTGATGAATGTAGCTGCAAAAATCCTCAACAGAATATTTGCAAACTAATTCAACAACACATAAAAAGCATCATTTAGGATGATCAAGTTGGTTTAGTTCCAAGGATGAAAGTACAGTTTTGCATATGCAAATAAAAAAGTGTAACATGCCCCACAAATAGAATTAAGCAGAAAAATCACACACACACACACACACACACACACACACACGCACACAAATCACAGTCATTTCAATACACACAGAAAAATTTAACACCTCTTCAAGATGAAAAAACTGAGAAAATTAGGAATAATTTAGACTATATAATAGAAAACCATTACCAACACATTAAATTGGGAAAAAAAAAACTAAAAATATTTCTTCTAAAATTAGAAACAAGACAAAGATGTCCACTCTCATCATTTTTTCAGTATACTCTTGAAATATTAGAACTATGACCCAAAGGAAATAAATAAATGGGCTACAATTAGGAAAGAAATAATTCAAATTATTCCTATTTGCAGATGATATGATCATATACTTGAAGACCCTAAATAATCCAACAGAAGATTCTTAGAAATGATAAACAAATGATAAACAAATATTAGAACTATGACCCAAAGGAAATAAATAAATGGGCTACAATTAGGAAAGAAATAATTCAAATTATTCCTATTTGCAGATGATATGATCATATACTTGAAGACCCTAAATAATCCAACAGAAGATTCTTAGAAATGATAAACAAATTCAGCAAAGTAGATGGATATATTAGTAAAATGAGCATTAAAAATAGTAGATTGTCTGTAGGACAATAATGAACTCAGTGAGAAAAAAATCAGGAAATCAAATTCAGTCACAAGAGTCTCCCCTACAAGTAAATTATTTGTTAGATTAGATATTGTCCAGCTGGATTTGACTCATAGCAACCCTAAGTACAACAGAATGAAACATTACCCAACACTGTGCCACACCGGGCACTATGTCAGTGTTTCTCTGCTATTCACAGGGTTTTCAGTGGCTGATTCTTTCAGGAGTGGGCTGCTGTGTCCTTCTCTCAAGCCTACAGTACCTGGAATTCCCTGGAGGTCTCCCATCCAAAGAATAATCAGACTGACCCTCTTTAGCTTCTGAGATTAGATCAGCTTGGACACTAGGGTGGTTAGGCTATAGACAGTAAACTTTCTAGAAATAAGGTAAACCAAAGGGGTAAAAGGTCTCAACAAGGAAAAATATAAAACATGAAGAAAGAAATTAATGACACTAGAAAATGGATCAGCAGAATTAATATAATTAAAACGTTATGTAGTGATTAAATGAAATCCCCATCAAAATACCAGTGATGTACTTCCCAACACTAGAAACAAAATTCTAAATTTCCTATATAAGCATGAAACACCCCCAAAAGCCAAAACAACCTAACATGGAGCAATGCTGGAGGTATCACAGTATCTCATTTCAGAATATACTATAGAGTGATAGTAACAAAAATACTAATTGGATTGCATTATATGTGTTTATAAAAGCTTCTGTGCAGCAAAAGGAACATTTAGCAGAGACAAGATAGCCTACAGATTGCCAGATTATATATTCCAGCTAGTCTTCCAATGCATGATTAATATCCCCAATATATAATGAACTCAAAAATTAACATCAAAGAACAAATGTTCTAATGAAAAAGTAGCCAAATGAAATGAACAAACACATCTCAGAAGAAGGAATACAAATGTTCAAAAATTACATGACAAAATGTTCAACCTCTTTGGCTATCCAGGATACACAAATCAAAACTACATTGATATCCTCATCAGAATAGCTATCATCAAGAAAACAGAAATAGAGCCAGGCTAGGTGGTACATGCCTATAACCTCAGTGACTGGGGAGGCAGAGGCAGGAGGATAGCAAGTTCGAGACCAGAGGCAAACTGCATAATTTAGTGAGACCCTGTCTCAAAAAGTAAAATATGGGCTGGGTGGTGAAGCTCATTGGCATAGCACTGGCAAAGCATGCAAACACAAGGCCTTGGGTTCAACTCACAGTACTGGGGGAAAAAAGAAAAAGAAAAAGAAAAAGAAAGAAAGAAAGAAAACAGAAATAATAAATACTGGTTAGGAGGCAGGGAACAATAACTCTTATAAACTATTGATGGAAACGTCAGTCCATTACTATGGCCACTATGGAAATCAATATGGAAATTACTTTAAAAAATCTAAAAATACAACTACCATATGACCCAGTTATACCACTAATAGGTATATACCAAAAGGAAACAAAGTCAGCACACAATAGAGATACCTGTATACTCACATTTGTCATGGGGCTATACCCAGTAGCTAAGGTCAACCTAGGTGCATGTCAATACTGTATAAAGAAAATGTGGCTTATATATACAACAGAGTATTACTTATCCAGGAAGTAGAATGAATCGTGTAATATTCAGGAGACTGGATGGAACCAGAGTTCATCATATTAAGCAAGATAAGCCAGACTCAGAAAGATAATATCATATATTTCCTCAAGTGAGCTGAACAGCCCTCTTATTTAGCCACTGACAAGGAGTTTGCACTAATTGCAGTAGTCTCTGTGATAATGTATTCACAATACTCCACACCCACCATCCTAAGGAAAGATGGGTAACTCTTTTCTACTTCATTTTCTCCTCAAAGATTTCATCCTCTTCAATCTTAAGGAGTCATGGACAAAGTTGTCATTCTTTATAACTTCTTAATGCTGAACAGGGGCATTGCCCCTAGGGTTTCCAGGAAGATGGAAGCCACTGGTTAACTGTTCTAAAATTTTCAAGACACAATTCTTCTGCAAGAATCACAGCAGAAAACTTTGCTTCATCATCCAGTTGGCGACGTAACATTGTTGAAGCCAGCAACATACAAACTTTTTTGTTGTTCTTAGGTGCCTTCAAGTCAGTGTCAGACTCATAGAGACCGTACGTACAATAGTTGAAACAATATTGTTGTGCTTCTCTGCTATTCATAGGGTTTTCAATGGCTGATTGTTTTTTGGGAGTGGACTTCCAGTTCCTTCTCCCAACACTACAGCATCTGGTGTTTCCAGGTGGTCTTCCATCCAAGTACTAACAAGGCCCAATCCTGCTTAGCTTCTGAGATCTGATGAGGTCAGAAGCCACAGTGCTATGGCTGCAGGCACAAACATTTTTAGGAGATTACAAATACAGAGTCAAGGAATTAGAAGAAACAAAGTCATCTATAGGGTGTCATCCAATGATAGAAGCCGGGCTAGTCTGAGTAGGGAAGTTTCATTGTATTTGGGTCTTTGCTTTTGTAATATTGGTAATCCATGCATAAATGTCACTACAGCTTCCTGGAGTATGGGAATATTGGCAAAGAAAATTTTGGAACAATGAGCATTCCCAGACATAGATATATTTTTAAATAATAAAAATATCAACTCATCACCAAAATATAGTAATGTTAAATGTGTATACACCTAGTGCATTATGCAAAAATAGATAGAACTGAAGAAAAATACTGACAACACCAGAACTACAGTTTAAGGCTTCAGTGGTATTCAGCAATTGATAGAAAAAGTAGAGCAAATATAAATAAGCATATTAAAGTTTGAGCAGTCTTGTTAACAACAACAACAAAAATGACCAAAAGACATGAAGCATTAATGATCAATAAACAAATAACACTTTTTAAATATTTAGTGAAAATGAAAACTAAAACCATAATGAGACCTTTACTGTATGAAAACTACAGTAGCTAAGATTAGGAAAAAAGTCAGTAACAAAAACTAGATAGATAGATAGATGATAGATAGATAATGTCGAATAATTCATATTCAAAAATATTCATATTTTTCTGGTAGTCATGTAAAACTATACAAGCATTGTGGAAATCAAAGTGGCAGTGTCTCTTAAAACTCACTCTGTGGCTTAGCAAATTTATTTTTACATATTTAAGAGAGATGAAAACATATATACACTAAAATAGTTGAATAAGAATGCCACTACAGCTTATTTCATTGTATGAAATGGGAAAAAAATTGTCCATCAACATGAAAACTTAAATTTATGGAATATACAATGGAACACTGCTCTGTGAAGAATCAAAAGGGAAAAAAAGCTACTGATATATACAACATGGATGAGTGAAAAGATCCATACACAGAGTATATACTTAGAAATTCTATTCATATAAAACACTGGAATAGACAAAATTCATATATGGTAAAACTAATCACAATGATGGTTTAATAGTGATAAATGTAACAGATATAATCAGGAAGAGGCATGGGAGAGTTTTTGTGAAATCTCAGGGGCAGTCAATATCTTGATAAAAGTACATATTATGTGGATATATGCAAATGTCAAAATTCATCTAACTGTAAACATAAATTTCAATGCATGAGAATTATACAACACTAATAAAAGGTATAAAATATGTAAAGTAAATTAGGAACAAGAAGGAAATGAGTAAATTTTATGACATTAAAAATACCTAAATATCAGATATTTTATAGAATTACTCTCTTGAGAGAAACACCCTTACTCTCTTGAGAAACTGAAAGTTCAAAGTAACAAAATGTCTGCAGATAAAATTAAAAAACAAAATAGAGACT
>VMDO01011882.1:0-64724 GCA_007922755.1 Pedetes capensis | reverse complement strand
CCTTTTGCTTTAGCTGCTCAACGTTCAAGGGCAAGGTCCAGTGTCTCTTTGGACATGTAATTTGGTCTTTTCTTTTTTTCTTGTCTTTTTAAGAACTTTTTGCTTCCTTCTTGAATGATATCTTTTATGTCGTGCCACAACTCTTCTGGTCTCCTGTCATTTGTGTCTAATGCATTAAACCTATTTTTGAGGTGGTCTCGGAACTCAGGTGGGATATACTCAAGGTCATACCATGGCTCTCGTATACTTGTTCTAATTTTCTTCAGCTTCAGTTTGAACTTGCATATGAGAAGTTGATGGTCTGATCCACAGTCAGGACCTGGTCTTGTTTTGACATTTTGTACAGAGCTTTTCCATCGTCTCTTTGCACATATGTAGTCAATCCTCCTGCCTCAGCCTCCGTGTTCACCGGTATGTGCCACCACAACCGGCGAATGTAGCTTAGGGGCAGCCATGTGTAATAATTCAGCTTCATTTGAATGTGTTTTTTCTTTATATTTACTTGATCAAGAAGAGGGAATATTGGAGAATAAAAGTTCACATACAATACCCAGATAGATTATTGCTTCAGTGATGTTGCCACACAGTAACATGGTAGCGAATCATATCCTGACCCTGAGATCATATTGGAGAATATTCTCCATGTACAATTTGTCTCTGAGCAGAAATGAACTGATATTAAGAGTATACATGTCAAGAAATGTCAAAGAAAGACCAAATAAATAGCAGAGAAAATAAATTCAAGAGAAGTCCAAAGTTATCAGACTAAATAATTTTGGAGAAAGGCAGTATGATGAATAATAAGAAGGCATTTAGATTTGTGATTTAATGGAATGCAAACCAGCTATTATTAAAGGATTCTCTTTCGTTCTTTCTTTCTTTCTTTTCTTTCTTTCTTTCTTTTGTACTGAGGGTTGAACCCAGGGCTTCGTGCTTGCATGCTTTGCAAGTGCTGGACCACTGAGCTGCAGCCCCCGCCCATTTTTTTTTTCTTTTTTACTTTTTTGAGATAGGGCCTTGCCAAATTACGCAAACTGCCTCTGGTCTCAAATTTGCCATCCTCCTGCCTCCGCCTCCCGAGCCAATGGGATTATAGGGATGTGCCATGGTGCCTGGTTATTTAAGTGTTTTTTGATCAGAGTGTTTTGAATTTTATCTTATGGTCATGCAAATATTTTATACATTTTTATACAAAGATTTGATTTTTGTGCTATTGTAAATGATTTTTTTAAAAAATTAGATTCCAGTTGTACTTATTATGATGATATTATATCTCACACCTTTCCTAAACTCATGATGAACTCATTAATTCTAATAGTTTTTCTACATTGTTTTTATTTGATTTCTTTAAAATAGACAATTCCTTACTTTGGAGTAAAGATAATTTTACCACTAACTTTCTGTGTTGAGGGCCTTTGTTTCTTTGTCTCTGGGCAGTGGGATGGATTTTCATTGTATACGAAAGGATAGCCTAGTCTTGTTTCTGATGTTAAGGAAAAACATGAAGTATTTCAACAATTTTTATATAATTAATTATAGGATTTTTGTTATTCTTAATAGTTAAAAGAAAATCTCTTTTTTTCCTAGTTCAATGAGAATTTTTAATATCCACAGATCCCTTTTTTGTATCTATTGATTTTTTTCTTTTTAATATCTTGGTACCATAAATATAGATTGATTATTTTACATTGAATCAGACTTCAATTACTCAGATTAACATAATCTGGCAATGATATATTATAATTTTGATAGGTTATTGGATTCAGTTTATTAACATTTTGTTGAGTGTCTTTGAGTCTATGCTCATCAAGTGTATGGTTTATAGTTTTATTCCTTCTGATATATTTGGTTTTAGTGTTAAAGTAATGATTGGCTTCAAAAAATGGCTGCCTAGGAAATGTTCCGTTCTATTTTCTTTTTTGGAACAAGTAGTTTAGCTTTGGTTATACATACTGTTTAGCTCTTTCATAAAATTCACCAACTCTCTTGCTCTAGAGTTTTCTTTTTTCTTCTTCTCTTTTCCTATTTTTTCTTTTCTTCTTCCTTCCTTCCCTCCTTCCTTCCTTCCTTCCTTCTTTCTTTTTTCTTTTTGTAGAAGATCAACAAAAAATGCTTCAATTCTTTAACATACATGGAAACTAAGAATTATCTATTTCATCTTAAGTGGTTTTGATAGCTGGTATCTTTCAATCAATTGATCCATTGTATTTATGTTTTCACATTTATGGACATAGAGTTGTTTGAAATGGTACTTATTATTTTAAAAAATTTTAATAGTATATATAATAATGCTTCCTTGTTGAGTAGTTTGGCTTATCTCTCCATTTTTTTCTTGACAAATCTGGCTGGGTAAGTTGATCAATTAAATTGATCAAAGAACCAGGTTTTCATTTCTTTTGCTTTTCCTCTACTAATTTTTTTGGACTTCTTATTTATTTCATCTCTGATATTTATTGCTTATTTCTTCTGCTTACAGAAAACAAATTACAGAGTGAGCTTTTATAATTTTAGAATAAATGTTCATTGCTATAAATTTTCCTATCAGAATTGCTTTATCTACATTTCAGCTTAGTTGATGTCTTATTATTTAGTTCAAAATATCTTAATTTTCTTTTATTCTTATTTAATTTGTTATTTAGACATGTGCTCTAAAGTTTGCAAATATTGAGTCCCTTTTGCAAATATCATTGTATAATATTATTATAGTTATTGCTATTTTGAGATGAGATCTTGCCGTGTATCCCAGGCCATGTAGCCCTTCTATGTAGCCTCAGACTCCATAGTGCTGGGATTACAGGCATGAGTCACTACATCTGGTTATAGTTTATTTTTTATTTAATTTCATTATGTTTCAAAAATACAGAGGTTGACATACTTCTTAGGGCAAAAGCTTTCCTGTTTTAAGAATGTGTCATAGGCTAGTTCTGATATAATAGTAGAAATATAATCCCTCTTTAGTTTAGTTTGTTTTATTAAACCTGAAGCTTATTTGTTAGGAGATTATATGAATAGAATTGCTTCATTTTCTTGGAGGAAGTATTGAGTATTTTTTATTGTTTAATGACACTTATATCCCATAAACTCAAGTCCTTTTTTTCCTTTTATTAAAATAGCTATTTCAGCTTTCTCTTGGATAATGTACATGCCATGTGTTTTCCTCATTATTTTAAAAGTATATATGCCTTTATATTTAAGGTGAATTTGTTAAAGACAATACACAGTTCCAACTTTCTTTTTAAGATCTCAAATAGTACTGTCTTTCTTCTATGTAGCATGTGTACATTTATTGTTTTGATATACTTGCATTAAAATGTATCTTGGTAGTTGTTTTATCTTTGTTCCACCTGCCCTTATATACACATCCACTACCAATATTTTTCTGTCTTATCTTCAACTAATAGTGATTTTTTAGAAAATTCCTTTTTATCTTACTATTAAATTATTATTAATGTATTTTTGTTTTCTTATTTTTATTTTTATTTTTTCGGTACTTAGGAGTTGAACCCAGGGCCTCACACATACTTTGCAAGTGCTCTACCACTGGGTTGCACCTATAGCCCATGTTTTATTTTTTATTTTTCAGTCAGAATTTTGCTAAATTACATTGACTGCCCTGGCCTCAAACTCATGATCCTCCTGCCTCGGTGTTCCAAGTTGCTGGGATTACAGGCATGTGCCCCTGAACCCAGTTTATTAATGTAGTCTTTAAAAATTAGTTATTTGTCCCACTATAGTGTCTGCATGTGATTAAAGTCCACCTCTAATTCCTCCCTCCTGTCCTTCCTGTGATTGTTTTCACATATTTCACTTTTACCTATGGAATACATAACTAATACATTGAAAATAGTTTCACTTTCAGAAGTCAGTTATGTTTAGAGAAAACAAAGTAAAAATGAGTACTATTTTTCTATCCACTATTTTATTTTAGGCACTTGTCACTTCTTTGTGTAAATCCAAGATTTTGTGTGGTGTCTCTGATGAGTTAGAGAAGGACACATCCTTCACCGTATCTGTGCTCCTGTGTCAGGATTTTTAAAAAGCTGAAAGGAGATCCCAATAGGAGCTATGTAACTGCCTGTCACACGTCAAGGCAGAAAATACAGAGCTTGGGCAAAGTGAACAGACAGAAAAGAGACAAATATGAGAGCCGCGAGAGCCGCAGGCCCTAACTCTCTGCTGCTTTATCTCTGCTTTGCATATCTCTGACAAAGTGTTTATGATGGGCTGTGATAACCAGAAACTATGCAGAGGAAGTTAAACTTGGAAAGGTAGGGCATGTTGGAGAAGTTATGTGTCTACTACAGGAGGTATATCATGTAAGGGAATATTAGAAATACTGTGGGAAAGAAAGTTCAAGCTAAATTGTGAGAGGCTTAAGTATCTTCCTGTGCATAAAAGCAATACTTTTGAATTTTAATTTTTTTTCTTACTCACAATTATTTAATAGCTGATGTACCAGTCTATGCAATGTTAAATCAGAATGAAGGATATATTTTGAATTAAAGGATGACTTTGTATGGGGAAAAGTAAAAACATCACTTGTAAATGAAAAAAATGTGGTAAAGACAAGAATGGTTTACCTAATGCAGTATAGCTGTTGTTGTTGTTGTTGTTGTTGTTAGGTGCTGTTGAGTCAGTATCCCGACTCATAGCGACCCTCATAGGGTTTTCAATGGTTGACTGTTTCGGGATTGCCTTGGGAGTGGATTGCCAGGTCCTTCTCCCATTTTTGTGGTGCTGGGAATTGAACTTGGGACCTCACAGACTGTAGCACAGTGCTCTACCAACTGAGCTAAATCCCAGCTTCAGTATAGCTGTATTGTCCTACATTAAAAATAGTTGTTGCTGTTAGGTGCCATCCAGTCTGGTCCAATTCATAGAGACCCTCATAGCGTTTGCAATGGCTGGTTGTTTGGGGAATTCCCACATCTTTCTCTCATTTTTGTGGTGCTGGGGATTGAATCTGGGTCCTCAGAGAATGTGGAGCTGCACTCTACCAACTGAGAAAAATTGAAAACAGAAATAAGTGTAAATATTAACTTTAAATATGGTGAGATAATCATTAAATACTGAGGGTGATCCTATGTCTTCATGCATCTTTGCAACTACATTTAAAAAGAAAGTACACCTTAATGGTATTGTTTTTCCACCAAAGGTGCTTTTTCTAAGCCAGCAAAGCTCATTTGTAATGGTTTTCCACACTCTTAATTAAGGAGCATAAAAGTTCAGTTGCAGATGGTGACATCCACTCACAGGAAAGTCCTTTTCACAAAAAAGCTCTATCTTCAACGCCTGATACAATGACCTACTGATACCAGTAATTGCTGACACTACTACAGCAACTGGGCTGGGATTTAGCTCAGTGGGTAGAGCACTGTGCTGCAGTCTCTGAGGTCCCGAGTTCAATTCCCAGCACCACAAAAATGGGAGAAGAGCCTGGCAATCCACTCCCAAGGCAATCCCAAAAAAACAGTCAGCCATTGAAAACCCTATGAGGGTCACTATGAGTCGGATACCGACTCGACGGCACCTAACAACAACAAACTACAGCAACTATCATGGTGATTTTGGCTTTCATATTGGTGGTTTCTGTGGGCTTAGCTATGGCTATGTTTCAAGCTTCTGACCTTCTTTCTATAGAAGAGACTGGCCATCTGGATTTTCCAAAAACATTTATTGCATAAAAGTTTACAGACTTTCTATTATTTTCAAGAAATGTTTCTTCTGATTTCTTCACTATGATCTTTCAAATATCTGAGACTCTGCTTTAGCCTTTGAAAAAGACATTCAAGGCAAATCTCTCAATCTGAATCTTTTTCCTGGAACAAGAATTATATCACTAAAGCTGAATAACTTCATTCTTGCTCCATTGTTGGCATGTAGCTTCCTTCTTTCTCACTTTTGCGATATTTCAGAGCATATTATATAATAAATTTTATTTGTAAAAATATAAAGATAAGCCAGGCTGTTGGTGCAGCTCAGGAGTAGAGCATTTGCCTAGCATGTGTGACACCCTGGATTCAAATTCCCAGAACTGTGAAAGAAAAACAATATATATATATATATATATATATATATATATATATATACACACACATATATACACATATATATACACATATATACACACACATATGTATATTGTTTATATACACACATATATATGTATATATATGTGTGTCTGTGTCTGTGTCTGTGTGTAAAGCTGCGTTTGTCCACCTTAGTGACCATTTATTTATATTATTTACATCATATATATTTCATTGAAAAAAATTTCCTTATGTTTTTATTTCATACTTTAAAAACAACCCTCATAGAATGTTAGCAAACTTCTTCATTTCACATAGAGCTCATTTTTATTCTTATCACTCTGAACTAAATATAAATTTAGACAGTCCCGACTTATAAGTTTAATGTAATATTTACTTTGATTTTTATATAAATCTGAACATTCTTTGAAATCCTATTTCTAGTGGAGAATCTTTCTCTGGACATATAACCCATTTCATGAGCCTCACAAGAAGCAGGTGTCCCTGGGGCACTGCTCAGCCTCCAGGTCCCCTGTATCAGTGCTGCCTTTTTAAAGCCAGTGACAAAGATACAGATGTGACCTTGTCTCCAAGCTTCTGCTTCTATAACAGAGTAAGAAGGATTATGGTTTCTATTTCTGTTTACAGTTTCTTGATGATTTTAACTTTCCTATATATTCTGTTTGCCTTTTTGGACTTTAGCTTTATTTTTACCTACACAAATGGCAATTGACTTAAATGAATGTTTCTGCTGCTTTTTGTAACTCAGATTGAGTTACAATATTCCTAATTTGGGCTGGGATTTGGCTCAGTTGGTAGAGCACTGCGCTGCAGTCTCTCAAGTCCCGAGTTCAATTCCCAGCACGGCAAAAATGGGAGAAGGGCCTGGCAATCCACTCCCAAGGCAACCCCAAAACAGTCTGCCATTGGAAACCCTATGAGGGTCGCTGTGAGTCGGATACCGACTCGATGGCATCTAACAACAACAACAACATTCCTAATTTAGAGGATTTTATACAAGTGTTATCTTTGGTTTCTTAACTCAAACCTGAGTCTTTTTTTTAAACATCTAACTCATATTTTGGCTTCTTTAGACCTCAAATTGTCATCTTTTAATTTCACATGATGTAGTCATGATATAATTCTCACTTATTAAGTGAATCACATGAACTTTGATGCTTTTTATGTGATTCCCACAAGGACTGGCAACATTGTTTAAGAACTAAAATGGTGATTAGTGTAAACTGCTACATATCAACATATTAATATTGGTACAGCAACATTGATATGGCAGTGCATATTTTATATATTGATATTTCACAATTGCTATGTCAACATTGGGGCTGGGATTTAGCTCAGTTGGTAGAGCGCCGCTCTGAGGTCTCTGAGGTCCCAAGTTTAATTCCCAGCACTGCAAAAATGGGAGAAGGATATGGCAATCCACTCCCGAGGCAATCCTGAAACAGCCATCGAAAACTCTATGAGGGTCGCTATGAGTTGGACACGACTTGATGGCATCTAACAACAGCAACATGTCAACATATTGATATACATCAATAGAAACAACATGAGTTTATTCTTGATAACAATGACATTAGAGATAATTGGCAGTTGATTTTCACTCATTCTGTCTACAGTTAGCACATATCAAACTTTCTTATTGCAGGTATTTATCATGCCTCAAAATAAATTTAACATGGATTCTTGTCTATTTTGTAAGAAAATATGTGATATAAAAATTCATCTAGAACTGATATTTTTCAATAAGTCTTCATCCTCTAGAGATAATGAAATATTAATAGATGCAATAGTATAGTATCAAGTATTTGCCTCAATACAGCAGGGAATAAATAGGTGGAAATATATATAAAACATACATACATATACTGTATATATGTAATCATCAATTTATATTGCTTAAAAAAATGATGGGGATTATAATTTCGTTTTTATACTTATTTTAAATTTTAAATAATTAGAACCTTAGAACAAATTGCTTTATTCTGTTTTAGAAAATATTCATATTATTGATACTAAATAACACAGAGAGAAGACTACAACTTGGGAAAAGGTTAACACTTTAATTATATAAAAGTATAATCCAAGTGATAACTTTGTATCTGTGGCCTTAAGAAAGACAGAAATATTATACATAGAACAATAAACTAGATTTCAATTAAGAGTTAGTTTTTCAAGCTGGGCACAGTGGTACACACCTGTAATATGAGTGACTGGGGAGGTAAAGGCAAGAAGATTGCAGATTTGAAGCCACAGGTAGCTTGGACAAGTTAGTGAGACCCTGTCTCAAAAGCTAAAATAAAATAAATTAAAATAAAATGAAAGAAAGAAAGAAAATAAAAGAGACTGGGAGTCCACCTCAGGAGTGGAGTCCTTCCCTAATGTGTGAGATCCTGGGTTCAATTCCACAGTACTTCACCCACCCCCCCAAAAATTACTTTTGACAGCTAACAACAACAACAACAACAACAACAACAACAATAACAACAACAAATTTTCCATAAAGGAAACATAGAATTATTTTTACTTCCTATTGTGGTAAATGATGAAGACATGAATGCTGCAGATAGTGCAATGGTTTGGATCTAAAAGGTCCCCCAAAGGTTGTATGTTTGAATATGTGGTCCTTAGCTAGTGGTACCCTCCTAGGAGGTTACAGAACTTTTGGTGGCTGGATCTAACTGCAGAAGTACGTCAGTGTCTTTGGAGGTTTGTAACTGCATTTCCAGTCACTCCCTCTACTTCCTGATTGCCAAGATATGAGGTGGTGATCTGCCACCAGCTTTGCTGCTAGCTGCTCTATTGCCACTCCCCATTATTATCATGGGCTGCGATCTACCTTTTTTGTTGTTAGGTGCCCTTGAGTTGAATCCTACTTATAGTGACCCTACCTATAGCAGGAAGACAAAGAATTACCCAGCACTGTGCCATGCACATGATCTTTTTATTGTTAGAGCCCTGTGTTGCAGCCACTACATTTCTTCTCACTTTGAATCAGGTCACATCAGAAAAAGGAAGTCGCAGGGGCTTTACTCCATTCCAATCATTAAAGTCAACTCTACTTTGAGGTGGCTAGGGTTTGGCTCAGTGGTAGAGTGTCACTCTACACTCTCTGAGGCTCCAAGTTCAATCACCACACAAAAAAAGAGAAGGACCTAGCAACTTTCAAAAGAATCAGCCATTTAAATCCCTATGAATAGCAGAGAAGCACTGACATAGTGCCTGGTGGGCATGACACAGTGTCAGGGAGTGTTTCGTTCTGTTGTACATAGGGTCTGTACATAGGGTCACTATGAGTTGGACCTGACTCCACAGCACCTACCAACAACTATTTTGAGGAGGCAACTCTTTCCCAGTTGTTTCTTGAATGCTTTCCAACCTGGGGGGCTCATTTTCCAACACTATATTTGACAGTGCTTTCTCTGCTATTCATATGGTTTTTCAATGGCTGATTGTTTGGTGGGGTGGGCTGTCAAGTCCTTCTCCCTAGTTGGTCTTAGTCTGGAAATTCAGCTAAAATCTGTCCAACGTGGGTGGCCCTGCTGGTATCTGAAATACCAGTGGAGTAGCTTTTTCAGCATCTCAGCAACACACACGCCCTCCCACAGCATGACAAGCTGATAAACACATATGTCGACTCCCAATAAATCATTCCTCCCATAAGATTGTCTCTGTTGGGTGTTTTGCCACAGCCACAAACCAGCTGACTAATACAGACATAAATTGGGTTTAGGTAAAAGAAATTTGAAACCAGAAAAAATGATGCTTCAGCAATCACAGTACATGCCATGAATAACTGAGCTCAGAATCTTTCCACAGGTTTGGAGAGCTGAATGAAAGGAAAAGATATTTAAAGAGGTGTGTTTCAAAGATGTCAAAATAGCTGATATTAGAAGTGGTGAAAAGGAATGTAGGGTGAGTTCATGTTTTTAAGGACCTTGAAGGAAGCTGCAGCTATTGTAATCGAAAGATAAAAATAGATATACAATGAAATTTAAATGAGTGGAAGTTTGATCTCAAACTACTCACAATAAATGTCAGCTTGTAAATTTATCCTGTCATGCTTATAAGATTGGGGTTCCTAGGTAATTTTTTGAACTGGTATTGGGCACTGGAGTTGTCAAAGGATGGCCTTTGCTTCATTGTTGAGAACATTTTGATTTTGGAATCAAAATGACTTTCCCAAACTGGTTTTAGGAAAACAGCAGTTTTTGATATTTTTCCTTATTTATTGTTGTATTGCTATTGATTCCTTCTACTGTAAAAAACTAATTTTGCTCAATTCTATTTTTACTTTTTTCCTAATATTCATCTCATTTACATAATTGTTAACTGAATTCTAAGCACCATACTCCCCATAAATATTAAAACTTATACATCCTAAATAGGAGCAAAGAGAAATCTTAGGGATCAGTGGTATTTTTGTTTGTTTTGGTTTTGTTTTTTTTAATAAAAAATTATCTATATTGATTTCAAATACTACCTTTATTTAGGTATAAAAACATAAAATAATCCCTAGGCCTCTTTAAGTTTTCTATTTATTGACAAAAAGCATGCAAGTACTGTAAGTGTTCTATAATGTATCTCATGTCCACTAATTTTATTGTCACTTAATTCCAGCTTTTACCTTTCTATAGTAGAACTTTTAAAAGACTTCCATGTGGTCTTGTTTTTGAGAATTTACCCTATAATCAACATGTCAATGAAAGTAAGTTTTCCTGAAACATCACTTGACACTTATCAATGTCTTGATAAAAACTTATACTGTAATTCAGGTTCTAGCCTGATTCTTATTTAATGTATTTACCTATCATCAGTTATTCTTAAAATCAGCAGCCAACTCATACTGTCTTACTCATTGAGGACAAACCTGGCTTTCTTTTTTCCCCCTTATTACTTGTTAAAGCATTGTGCCCTGATGGAGTCTCATCTTTTTAATTTATTGAACCTTTATCTATACTTCTGATATGTATCTGCTCCAAACTCATTTTATGGGATAATTCAGCCTATACCAAGATAGTCAGCTCTTCTGACTTCTTAAAATCTTTGTAAGCAATCCTCATTTTGCTATTTTATAAACTGTCAAATAGCGTTTAAACAAATCACACACATGCATTTTTATACATTCAAGCACAACACAGACACGTTTATGTTTTTTATAAAATGAAACATTGGGCTTTCCTTGCTCATGGAGTTCTTGGTTTTATAGTTACAACCAAGTCCAAGTGCCTACCAAAATACTTTTCCATAATAATAATACAATTAAATTTTGTTTTGTTGTTTGAATATTCATCTCTTCATAGCCCTTTCTCTTTGAAACTTGAAATTTGATATACTTTTTTACATAAATACATATTATAGATTCTATACAATAAGTATATATTTAAAGGGATATTCCAGGAAAATAGACATTAGTATATTAATACACTTGTGTGGTTTTCAAAGAGATTATATTAATCCTCAGGACTATAAAGATCAATTGTTTACAACTCAAGTTGTAAAATACCAGATTTGATCTTCAAGGTGACAGTCAAGTGAGTAAGAAGAGATGAAGTGGAGAAGGTCAGAAGGTGAAGTGGTTGAAGAATGCTACAGAAAAAGTGGAAGAGATTACCTCATGATGAGTAAAATGCTCTGATGAAAAAGCTTACAATAACAAAGCCAGTTGAGGGTTTACGAAGGATTTGAAAGGACTCACCTAGGTAGAGTGGAAATTCCATGTAAGTTTTTAGTGGAAAGAATGAAAAGTTAGGTTAGGGTTATATTTTCACAGGATTTGAATATTGATTACAAATATGAATGTACCTAGATAGCTACCAAATATGTTTAAGCAAGGAAGAAAGAGTTAACCTTTTTTCAAGTTTTTATGATATAAATATATTCTTTTATTTTCAAACTAACAATATTTGTCCAACCCCCCTCCAATAATCATTTGTTTATTGCATTACAGGGATGAATAAGTACAGGGATGAATAAGTTTAATAAGTACCCTAAAACATAATGAGGAAGGCATAGACAATACCTAAAACCTTAATTCTATGTAAGATAAGGAGGCTAAAATATTAAGATTTGAATGAAAACATGTGTTAACATTAACATTCAAGACAGGAGAGATTCTTTGTTGCCAAACTTGATTCTGAGAACTTAAAACTGAAATAAAAAGAGAATTTTCTGCCTGTGGGTTTGATTCTACCCCTAATAAGAAAAGTATGACTAAATAGTACTATTTTTTCCAAAGATAGATAGATTTTCAAAGAGAATGATCCTCCCTCGTTATGGCTTGCTATACTTGCACTGAGAAAATATAAAAAGTCTAGATACACAAGGTGACATTCATTCTTAGTAAACTCACTTTCAACCTCAAACTGAATCCTCACCTCCTGACACAATGAGCTACTACTGTAGCAAGTACTATGGTGGCCTTGGTGACAGCTTTAGTAGCTTCAGGGGCTATGTCTATGGCCTGGACTATGGCTAGTTTCCAGCCATGGCCTCGGAGGCTATGGTGGTAATGGCTGTTGCTACTTCTGTTCCTCTTTTTATGGTAGATATTGGTCTTCTGGATTTTACTGAGGAAAAAAGAAATTGAGATCATCTAATTTTCTTTATCACAATACACTTGAAAATCTTTGCATCAGTAAGCCTATTTCAGACCAAAACTTTGAAAGTTGATATAGTCAATTTTTCTGGAATATTATTTATCCTTCATTTCTTTTCTCTTTTGTAATAGTTCTGTACTGATATTTTAATAAAATTTCTCGAGGAATATAAAATGCCATGTTATTTCTTCCTATTATTTCAATTACAAGGTATTTTTCCTAGGTTTTCCAAGATTTTAACATATTTTTAAAGTGAAAAAATATTTTCTCATGGGATATACTTCAAATTAATATTTCCTTAGAAATGATCCTCATGATTAACTCAAGAATGTGAGTCATTTTGATTTTTTTCTAAATTGATGTCTTCTTTTTTAGATAGCATCCTACTGAAGAGAATAAACTCAGAATCACATGAAAATCATATTATTCATAACAACATTTAGTTTGATGAGACATCCATTGTTTCTTTAGTATACAAGGTTAGTGAAATTCTCAGCATTGTATGAGATGGCTTTTTCTTTGTTTTGCAATTTTTTTGAGCTCAGTAAGAAAGTAATTTCCTTGGTTTGTACTCCTTTGTTGTTGTTAGGTGCCGTCAAGTCGGTATCCGACTCATAGCGACCCTTACAGGGTTTTCAATGGCTGACTGTTTCAGGATTGCCTTGGGAGTGGATTGCCAGGCCCTTCTCCCATTGTACTCCTTTACACTGAGTATTTTATTGTAAGCTTCTTCCCCATATAATTCAAATGTGGAAAAACTTGTTAATATCATTTGCTTGCTCTGTAAATTAAACAGAGCTTGGGAATTCATCATTTAGTGTTGTTAGATATGTCACCATTGTAACATATAACATTTTCCATATCTTTATCTAACCTGCACCAAAAATAAGTATTTCTAAAATGTCTCTTTTTTAATAACACTTTCCAGACTAAAATTATAGGAAGACCCTCAATAAACACCACTTTTTCAATTCATAATTGGGCTCAGGCCTTTCTTCTACTTGGACATATAACCATCCCCAATTTAATTAGTTAAATGTAGTCTTAACCAGAATAATTTGCTCATTGAAGATATATCTAGCTTAATTTTCCCTCTATGGATTAGCTAAAGACAGTTCCTCATCTAGTTTTGATATTTTATTGATTCCTACCCATCCTTCTAATCCAGTGTATCCCACTTTCTCCAGAATTCTTTGACAAGTGAATCTGGATAATGAAATCATTAGATCCTTTAAACTGCTTTTGAAATAAGAGTCTCACTTTGCCTTTTTCCATGTGCTCCCATTTTTCTTGGCACTGAGACTTTCAATGCACAGGAAATCGCAGGCATCACTTAACACATTTTGAGGTCATATTTACAGGAAAGATTAAGACCATGTGTGGTCATTTATATCTCCCTCTTTTAACATCTACTTTTTCATAACAATGTGAAATAAATTTTATATTCTAGATACCAAATAAAAATGTATTTTATAAGGGAATGTATCTTCACTCTAATTGTAATCCTAACTCTATGTAGCCTAAAATTTCAATCTTTCTTCCTATAGTAAATGACTATGTTCTGTATTAAACTCAAGTTTAAGACTTCCTGTCTTAGCTCTAACATGGCAAGAGATGGAAATTGTCCTTCTTGGTCCTTATATTAAAAGGCTGGAGAAATTAAATATTAACAACTTTCCTAGATTCTAGTAGAGACTCTAAAATATGGAAAGATGGCAAAATATAGAGTATCACTGCTGAGATCTGCTTATCCAGAGAAGGAAGCACTGGAGATGCAAAGTGGTTGTTGTTGTTAGGTGCTATTGAGTTGGGTCCAACTTGTACAACAGAATGAAATACTCCTCGATTCTGTGCCAGACAAACAAACTCTTTTATGTGTTGTACCATGGTAGCACTATGTCAATCCACCTAGCTGGAGATCTTCCTTTATTTTGTTGACCTGCCACTCTCCCAGACATGATATCCTTCTCCAGGGATTGGTCCCTCCTGACAACATGTCCAACATACATAAGACACAGTCTAGCTATCCTTATTTCCAAGGAGCACTCTGGCTGTACTTCTTCTAGGACAGATCTGTTGGTTCTTTTGGCAGTCCATGGTATATTCAATAATCATCTCTAGCACCATAATTTAAAAGGCATCAATTCTTCTCCTATCTCCTTTACTCAATATCCAGCTTTCACAACCATATGGTGTGACTGAATACCATGGTATGAGTCAGGCACACCTTCATCTTCAATGGGACATCTTTACTTTTCAGAGCACTTTAAATTGTCAGTTTGACAACTTGCTAGAGGCTAGGTGTGTGAGTAATATATTTTGCTGAAACACATTAGTGTAAAAGTGAAAAACTTCTAGATTCTATAGTCTTAGGAAGGACCCTGTATTATCAGAGCTTAATCTAGAGGCATGCCACTATTTTCTCCATGAAAATTTGAGAAAGGTTGCCTTTTTATTTTCTGGTAGAAAGAGTTCATATGAGTAAACCTAGAGCCTCCTCTATAACTGTAGAAGTTTATACTCAAAAGACAATTTATCAGAGCTTTGGCCATAGCCCTGGGGAAAGCTAATTCTCTCACTACAGTCTTTTCTAGCATTCCAGTCTCACAAAAGCTTGCTTATTTTCTGTCATCCAAATCACATGAGAAATATTTCTTGTAGTACTAGTTAACAGAACTGTATAAGGAGAGGAATTCTAAGAAATGCATCTCATGTTACCTAACTTGTTGAAATACAATCTGGCAAGAGATATATAGCTCTATAGAAAAGAGAGTGATGTGAGTTGAATTACATCCCCCTAAAAAGACATCTTCAAATCCTAAAACAAGTAGCTATGAATATGAGCTTATTTGGAAATAGAAAATATATAAATGGGATCACATTAAAATGAAGGCATGCTGGATGAAGATGGGCCTTAAACCCAATGTCAGTTGTGCTAGGAGAGAGGTTTTACACACACACACACACACACACACACACACCCCACAATAGCACACACTCACTCTCTCATACAGAGAGATGAAAGCTATGTGACGTATGAGGCAAAAAGTATAGAGAGGCACCTTTAAAGTAAGGAATGGCAAGGATTACCAACATGGCCCAAACAACACCTTTGTTTAGGACTTTTAGCTTTCAGTAATTTGAGAGAATAAATTTCTGCTCTTATGATGCCCAATTTATGACAAAGTATTACACTATCCCTAGGAAACAACACAACTAGCATTTGTATTGTAATAAAGACATAATATTTCTCATACATTTTCTTTTTACAAATTAGAGGTGAAATGTGGTCACATACATACCCAGACAAAAAATGGCAAATGAAGACTATAAAATCTTTCTACTATTTTGTGAATACATTATAATTAATTTTGGAATTATTATTAATGATTCATGATTTATTATAAAAAATAGAAATCATAGTATTTAAAGCAGATTAAACTTGAGAACCAGGAAAGGAGCATAAGGTACTACTGGCATGATAAGAAGTATCAGAAATTCTAGAAATGACCCCAAGATTATGAGAGAGACTGATAATTACATTTTACCTATAAAACCATGTGAAATTAAACCTATGATCAAAGAACAATGAAATATAAATACATACAAAAGAAAAATCGAACATTCTAAGCATTTTTGAATGAACTCTTATTAAGAAAAGTATGGGTAAACAGTATGGCTTTTCTCCAAAGATAGATTTTCAAAGAGAATGATGTTCCTTTGTTGTGGTTTGCCTCATCTGCACTGACTAAGTATAAAAGTCCAGGTGCAGAGAGTGACATTCATTCTCAGGAACCTCACCTTCAATAGCAAACCCAGGGCTCAGTGCCTGCCATAATGAGCTACTACTACGGCAACTACTATGGTGGCCTTGGCTGTGGCCTTGGAAGCTTTGGTGGCCTGGGCTATGGCTATGGTTCCAGCTATGGCCTTGGGGGCTATGCTGATTATGGCTATGGCTATTTCCGTCCCTCTTTCTATGGCAGATACTGGTCCTCTGGATTTTACTGAATATATTATCACCTCTGATGATCTATCCTGATCCACTGTCCATCACTCAGACTGTCTGTCCTCACCTCTACTCTGCTATGGACATGAAGAGTTCTTCTTTTTCCTTTCAGTGATATTTCTGGACATTTTATTTCAATAAACATACTTTGTGAACATTCTTAAGCTTTGTTTCATTTATATTTGTGCACCTAAATATAGTTTTTATTCATAATTTTGATGTATCTGAGTAATATATTTCACTGACACACATTTCCCCTACAGAAGTATGGACTTTGGTACAAAGGAATAATAAAGTTTTAAGATGAAAATGCTACCTACCCTGCCTTGATCATTATTCAACATATGCATTAATTAAAAAAAAACACATTTTATCCCATTAACATGTATGTGGTTTTAGATCAATCAAAAAATGTTTTTTCTTTTTTCTTTTTTCTTATCTTTTTTTTTAGTAGTACTGGAGGTTGAACCCAGGGCCTCGTGCTTGCATGCTTTACAAGTGCTATATCACTGAGCTGCACCCTCAGCCCATTTTTTAACTTTATGAGACAGAATCTCACTAAATTATGCAGACTGCCTCTGGTCTCAAACTTGTGATCCTCCTGTCTTTGCCTCCTGACTCAGTGGGATTATAGGCTTGCTCCACCTTGCCTGGCTCAAATTAAAAAATTAAGAAGAACTAATCTTATATATTTTTAGGTAATAACATCTTCATTTCATGTAGATGTTGCTTTCTTTTGATCTGAATTCAAGAGAACAATGTATAGACATCCTTATAAATACTTTAACACTTTACGTAATAATTACTTGAAGGAAATATGTTATGAACAAAGTTTCTCAGGAAAGGTATATTTTGGAGTATATTTGAGTATAAATGGGGTTATTTTATGAGATTTGTAAGGAAGGGCTGCCTGCAGCCATAGCCTTGTGGCATCCGATCCCGTCAGATCTTGGAAGCTAAGCAGGGTCAGGCCTGGTTAGTACCTGGATGGGAGACCGCCTGGGAACACCAGAAGCTGTAGGCTTGGGAGGAGGACCTGGCAACCCCCTTCCAAAAATCAATCTGCCATTGAAAACCCTATGCACAGCAGAGAAGCACTGACAATAGTGTTTCTCCTGTTGTATGCAGGGTTGCTATGAGTCGGATACCAACTTGACGGCACCTAACTACAACAACAACAAAGGAAGGGCTACCCATGGTTTGTTGCTCAGTCTGTTCTGTGTTCCCTCACTCGATATCTTATGAAACAGTGGATAAGTACACAGTGTTTTATGTCAACCCTTGTTGCCCTCCCCTGCATGCCATGAGATTCTACTTTTATAAGGGAGGCGAAGAGTCTGGAAATAGTCTTTGATGGTGTTCAATGTTTCTTTACTGCTATCATTTTAGTGGGTACTTTTCAGGCTTAACTCTACTTTATGCACTAAAAATATTAAGATTTGATTTTGAATCAAATCTACACTTTTTTCCAACATCATCTTAATATTGATATTTTTCTTTCATTTAAACCTTGAAAGAGATTGTATTGCAGGTCTTCCTTTGGATCCTTCTCTCAAATATGAGAATAGTTGTTGACATCTACTGGCACCTAGGGCTGGGGTTTAACTCGGTTGGTAGAGTGCCACTCTGCACTCTCTGGGGACCCAAGGTTGATCCCAAGCACTGAAAAAAAATGGGAGAAACATGTGGTAATCCACTCCAAAAGCAATCCTGGAATAATCAGCTATTGAAAACCCTATGAGGGTCCCTATCAGTCAGATCCTACTCGATGGTACCTAACAACAACTGACACCTAACAACAATGACCTCTGTTTTAGAAACTTCTGATCTCGAGTTATACAAGATGTGGTTCTTATTACAAATTTTAATCTATTATATATGATACAGAATTCTTCATGGATATGAAGTAAAGCTAATAAAATCTTAAGCAGTAGATTCACAAACAGTTTGTGGTGATTTGTGAATGACATAGTGAACTGAGGAATGATTTAGATGATGACATTCCACTTACTCAAGCTGTAAAAAATACTCTTAAATAAACCATTAATGTTTAGCAAAGCATAGCAATAAATCTAACTTGAGAGGGAAGTTTAAACAGCAGAACTTAACAGGAAAAAACAATGTTTTTTAAAAATACACCTGAAACTGTTTTGAAATCCGTTTGATACTGACTTAATTTTTCTTTAAAATTAGTGAGGGGATTTTATGGGGCATCTTTATATGACAGTATTTCTTTTTCTATACTTAGAAAGTTTTCCTTAAGCAGAACTATAGAGAAGAAACTTTCTGGTAAGGACTGTGGGATTTAAAGAAAATGGAAAGCTGCATCAAACAGAACTGCACTTCACATGAAAACTGTAAGAATGTTAGCATTTAAACAAAGTGGACAAAAGTATAGCGGAAAAATTGGGCAGCATATGCATTGTTGTGGAAAAAAGAAGAAAATATTCATGGAAGAAAGAGGATATTGGAGCTTCGAGGTGAGTTTTGGCTTAAAATATAGCATATGTATATCCTTAAACACCTGCAGCTGTACCACTCTGGTGTGCGATCCTCTCAGATCTTGGAAGCTAAGAAGGGTCAGGCCTGGTTAGTCCTTGGATAAGAGACTGCCTGGGAACACCAGGTGCTATAGGCTTGGGAGAAGAATCTGGTAACCCACTCCCAGAAAACAATCAGCCATTGAAAACCCTATGAATACCAGAGAAGCACCAGAAATAATGTTTCATCTGTTATACATAAGGTCGCTATGAGTCAGACACTGACTCAACGGCACCTAACAACAACAACAACAACAACATATCCTTAAATAACAAGTTTAGTACAAATAAGATCTCTATTTTAGACTGTAATTTTTTTCATGTTCCAACATCCATCATTAAAAGACACTCAGAAAATTCAATACTGTTTCTCCATTACATTTTTGTTTTTTCCTTAATTTTTTAATAGAAACATAATTATTGCACAATTTATGAAGTATAGTGTAATAATTCAGTGCATGGGTGCTATGTGTAATGATTAAATTGGGGTAATTAGCATTTTCATCTCCTTAATCATCTACCATTTCTTTGTGTTGGAAAGATTCCAACTTCTTAAGATATGCACAAAATGTAGTAAAATGTATAATAATTAAATATTGAACTTTAGTCACCCTACTGGACTGTTGAACATTAGAATGTATTTCCCTTCTTTAACTGTATTTGGATACTCATGCAACCTCACTTTTTCTTGTCTCCTCATCATCTTTCCTAGCCTAGTGGCATAGGTTTTTAAAAATGTTTAAGAGAACATAATTGAAAGCCACATAAAATACTATTGCAGAAATCCTGACACTTGACGAAGGAGTCTCAATTCAAACTCTGTGCCCGAGCATGGAGTTTGAAATAAGAAGGAAGGGAGTTTAAGGAGACATATTTCAAGAATTTCATGCACACTGATTATTTCAGTGATGAGAAAGAAAAGGAATGTAAGCTGAGTTACATTTCTGGGGGTAATGATCTGAAAAATGTTGTTGTTCTAGTCATATAAAAGGAGAAATAGATATACATTTAGTGTAAGTTTAATGAAAGTTTGATTTCAGACAATTGCTTCTTCATCGCTATAGTGACTTTCAAGTTAACATGAATAGTATATATATTTGATTTGTTTTTATGTAATTATATTTTATGTAGTTTCTGCTTATATATCAATTGTAGCTACCAAGAAACATCTCCAGATTTGTCTTTTGCATAGCTAATAATCACACCTTAATTCAGAGAAAAGGGAACAAAATTCAAAACTTTATTGAGAACCAAAACATATATTTTCTGAAGGTATTTTAAATATCAGAAAAGTGTCATCAATGAGTTCTCATTTCTGTTTTTAAATATGCTTACCTTTCAATTGATCATCAACCTATTAGACTTCTGAAGAAATTATTTAAACTTCTGCAAAAATTAATGAAAAATCATATGGCCTGATGTTATTTATTTTTAATTAGTTTTAAAATAAAGTTGATCTAAATATTTTTATCACTTTACATTTAAATAATATAAAATAATGCCTTCAGTTTGTACATTTTATACTTATCCATTAATATCTGGGGGAATGTTCCTGATTTGAATATATCTTGTGTTTATCATTTCCAATTCTTTTTTCTTGCTTCATTCTGTAATAGGAGATTGTAAAAGCCTTCCAAATGTGCCCCTCACTCTCAAGAATTAGTCACACCATCTACATTGCAGAAAAATACCAAGTCCTACAATATCACTTTTCTGATCTCATTGTCTAAAACAAAATCATAGAATATAATGCATGGCCCATTGTGGTCATAAAGCCAATATAAGGCTCAATGTTCAATTATTCCTTATATAAACTTTCACCTCAAGTCATTGAAAAAATGCATGCATACCTTTTCCTCTAATGGCACACGAAATCTTTTGCTCATTGCTGGAGTTCTTCTTCCCCTTATAACATTCTTTTGCATACTTCTATATATAGTTCATTTTACACTTTCCCCAGAATTCTTTTTTTGTGACACTGCAGCTTCTTTAATAGTTATTTCCTCTAAATCACTCTTAAAATCAGTGCCATGACCTATCATTTTACTTCTCCATATACTCTTTTAATTTTTTAACCCACCTGTACATTTATTCACATACACTATCAGATGAACACATGATTATGTTCATGGAGCAGTCACTCATACGTTTACCACTTGTCTATCCTGGGCAAAGGATTATGTCAGTCCTTCTCCTGTAATAAAATACTAATGTGAACATTTTATTGACTGTATTAGTTTTAATAACTGTGATTATCTACATTAGTAATTTTCAATATAACTCACTCCATACAAATTCCCCTGTAAAAGAGTTCATTAACAATTAAATTGATATTTCTTAGAAAAGGAAAAATTTTACAATTGAACAAATGTAGATTTCAGTTCAACCAAGGTATCATGTTTGGCCTCAGGAATATGAAGATAAGGTTCATATCCTCAAAATGTTATATAACCAATTCAAAATTAAAACAAACAAACAACAACAAAGCAGTGTCAAGTTGAAAAGACAGTAGCATGGTAATAGATCCTTGTGGAACAGAATGGTTGAAGGAGGCTCTAAGGAGATCAAGGAAGGAGGAACTCCAGAGGAAGGAAGTCTGAAAATTGCTTAGAGCAAGAAAGTAAAATATAATCTTAAGGAACAATTTGGGGGACTTATGTCGGGAGCGTTTTATCACATAATTTGTTGTGGGATGAAACTTGAAAATGTAAGCTTGAATTATTTTAGAGAAGACTTTTTCAAATAAAATGATGATAAAAAGTTATCCCATTAATATGCAACCAAAGCATAAAATATCCTTTTGTTTAATTGGAAATTTTTAATGTACACCTTAATGTGATTCATTCTGATATGCTTTTCATTGTGACATTTCCATATATGCATTTTGTTGTATATTATTCATAAAGGTTCCCCCTTATCCTCTTGTATGCTTCCTCCCCATTCCACCCCCATCAAAGACTTCTCTATCATTTACTTGTCTTTTTATGGTAATATTTTTCTATATGTCCTTGGGATCCAGTTCTGTTTAAGTATCCCATATTTCCACATAATCTTTCTCGAAGCTGTGTATTCCCATGGCCTCCATATCATTTCAAGCATTTAAGACCACAATAATTGTATACTACTTAGGTCATAAATAGGAAGAATCCATGTTTTTGAGGTAAATGTTTTTAGACGCAAAATGGAGACACCCATGAGAAAGGGAAAAACCTCAGGCTATATGAAGTAACAGATTGCTAAAATGTAGTTGCAGAACTGTGTGAGAACAAAAGTTTGAAGATGTAAAAATAATCATTAACTTTTAGACTACTAATCACTACTAAAAGATTTTAGATTCAATAAAAAAGCAGGTTCTAAGGCATGAAATTTAAATTTGTAAATTAAAGGATCAACATCTTCATGCATGCTTGGAATCATCCATAATAAGAACTATATGACTACAAAGTAGTATTTTTCCTGGAGAGATATACTTTAAAAGAGAATGACACCCCTCCATTATAGTTTGCCACATCTGCACTGAGAAAGTATAAAAGTCTAGGTGCAGATGGTAACATTCACTTTTGAGAAATTCACCTTCAACTTCAACCCAGCCCTCAGTGCCTGCCACAGTGAGCTATTACTATGACAACTGCTATAGTGGCCTTGGCTATGGCCTTGGAGGCTTCTGTGGCCTGGGCTCTGGCTATGGTTCTAACTATGGCCTTGGGGGCTATACTGGTTATGGCTGTGGCTACTTCTATCCCTCTTTCAATGCAGATACTGGTCCTCTGGATTTTACTGAGAATATTGCCATCTCTGATGATCTGTCCTGATCCATAGTCCATCATTCAAGATGTCTGTCCTCACTCCTACTGTGCTAAGGGCATGAAGATTCTTCCTTTTCCCTCTCTGTAATATTTCTACGCATTTTATTTCAACAGACACTCTTTGGGACCATTCTCAACTTTGTTTAATTTATATTTGTGTATTTAAATACACTTTGTAATCATAATGTTGGCACATCTGAGTAACATATTTCCTTGAATCCTGTTTCCCTCATACTACTACCCACTGTCCTAGCTCTAATCTGATACATTTATAGCAAATAAGCATTTCATTTAATGGGGCATATGTTCAAGTATTGGTCTCTCCTTGATTTGATATTGTGTTCTTCAAATATATTTGTTGTTGTTAAGTACCCTCGAGTAGGATCTGAATCATAGTGACCCTGTATACAACAGAACAAAATATTGCCCTATTCTGTGCCAGGCACACAATCATTTTATGTTTAAGCCTATTCTTACAGACACTGTGTCAATCCATCTAGTTGAGGAGCTTCCTTTTTTCATTGACCTGCTACTCTCCAAAACATCATGTCCTTCTCCAGGGATTGGTCCCCCCTGACAACAAGTCCAAAATACATAAGATGCAGTCTAGCCTTTGCTTCCAAGGAACACACTGGTTGCACTTCTTCTAGGACAGATCTGTTGGTTCTTTTAGCAGTCCATGGTATATTCAATATTCATCTCCAGCACCATAAGTCAAAAAGCATTAATTCTTCTCCTATCTCCCTTGTTCAGTGTTCAGCTTTCATATCATATGATGTCACTGAAAATGCCAAGGCATAAGTCAGGTGCATTTTTGCCTTCAATGTGACATCTTTACTTTTTCAACACAGTAAAGAGGTCTTCTGCAACATCTTTTCCCAAAGCAATGAGTGTTTTGATTTCTTGACTGATACTTCTGTGGGTGTTGTAGAACCAAGTAAAACAAAATCTTGGACAGTATCATTTCTCCTTCATTTGCCATGATGTTGCATACTAAAAAATTTGTAAGGATTTTTATTTTGTTGATGTTGAGGTGCAATCCATACAAAAGGGTGTATTCTTTCATCTTCATCAGTAAAACTTCCAAATCTTATTCACTTTCTGCAAGCAGAGTTGTGTCATCTGCATAATACAGATTGTTAATGACTCTTCCTCCAGTTGTGATGCCGTGATCTTCTTCATAAAGTCCAGCTTCTCAGATTATTTCCTCAGCATAGAGATTGAAGAGGTATCGTGAAAGGACACATCCCTGATTCACACCTTTCTTGACTTTAAACCAAGCAATGTTTCTTACTATGTTTGAACAACTGCCTCCTGGTACAAGTACAGATTTCTCATGACATCAATTAAATTTTCTGGTATACCTATTCTTCACAATGTTGTTCATAATCTGCTGTGATCCACACAGTGAAATGCCTTTGAATAGTCAATAAAACATAGATAGATCTTTCTCGTAGTCTCCACTTTCAGCTGATATTCACCTGACACCAGCAATAATGTTCCTGGATCCATGCCCTCTTCTGAATTGATTTTCTGATAGTTGCCTCTGTACACACTGCTGCAATTGCTTTTGAATTATCTTTAGCAAAATTATACTTGTGTGAGATATTAATGATACCATTCAATAATTTCCACATTTGGTTGAATCCCTTTTCTTGGGAATAGGCACCAATATGGATCTATTTCAGTCAGTTGGAGAGGTAGCTGTTTTCCAAATCTGTGGCCTAAGATTTTGATCCTTTAATTTGCATATTTAATTTTCCAGTCCTGCATTTGTTTGTTGAAACATCTTTATTTGTATTCCATCCATTCCTGGAGCCTTGCGATTCACCAAATCCTTCAAGGCAGCTACCATTTTGTCCTTCAGTACCATTGGTTCCTGACCATATTCAACCTCTTCAAATTGTTGGTCGTCCATCAATTCTTCTTGGTGTAATGACTCTGTATTGCTTCCATCTTCTTTTGAAGTTTTCTACATTGTTTAACATTTTCCTTGTAGAATACCTCACTATCACCACTTGAAGTTTGAATTTTTCTTCAATTCCTTAAGCTTGATTAGAATAGAGAATGTTCTTCCCTTTTGTTTTTCTATCTTCAGCTCTTTGCACATGTCATTATAATATTTGATTTTGTCTTCTCAATCTACCCTTTGAAATCCTCTATTCAGTTCCTTAACTTCATCATGTCTTCCTTTTACTTCAGTTGCTTGATTCAGCATCTCGTTTGACTGTAATTTGAACTTTTCTTTTTTTTCTGTCTTTTAAGTAACCACTTGATTTCCTCATGAATTATATCTTTGATGTCATTCCAAAATTTGTCTTGCCTTCAGTTTTTAGTGTCTAACACATCACACCTGTTCTTGAGGTAGTCTCCGAACTCAGGTGTGATATACTCAAGGTCATACCTTGGCTCTTATACACTTGTTCTCTAATTTTCTTCAGTTTCAGTTTGAATTTGCCCTTTAGGGTTGGCATTTATCTCAGTTGGTAGAGCTCTGTTTTGACTCACTGTGCCCCTGAGCTCATTCCCGGGCATTGTAGAAATGACAGAAGGACATGGCAGCCCACTTCCAAAACAATCCTCAAACAATCTGCCTTTGTAAACTCTATGAATGTCGCTATGAGCCAAACATAACTCAACAGCACCTAACAACAACATGAGCAGTTGATGTTCTGATTTGCATTCAGCACTTGGTCTTGTTTTGACATTTGATATTGAGATTTTCCATCATCTCTTTCCACAACTGAAATTAATTTGATTCCTGTATATTCCAGCTGGTGAACTCCATGTTTGTAGTTACCATTTATGTTTGTGAAAAAATGTATTTGCAATGAAAGTGTCATTGGCTTGCAATAATTCTTTCATGACATCTCCAGAATTGTTTCTGTCACCGAGGCCATATTTTCCTATTATGAGTCTTCTTCTTTGTCTCCAATTTTTGCAATCCAGTTACCAGTAATTATCCATACATTTTGATCGTATGTTTGAGCTATTTCAGAATGCAGAAACTGGTAACAATCTTCCCTGTCTTCATTTGTAGCTCTGGTAGTGGGTGAATAAATTTGAATAAGAGTCATATTAACCAGCATTCCTTGTAGGCATATGGACATTACTCTATCATCGACAACATTGTACTTCAGGACAGATCTTGAAATATCTTTTTGATGAGGAATGCAAGCCCACTCCTCTTTAAATTGTCATTCCTGGCATTGAAGACCATATGATTATCTGATTCAGAATGGACCATGCGTCCACTTTAGTTCACTGATGCCTAGAATGTCTATGTTTATGTGCTCCATTTTCCTTTTGGGGATTTCTAATTTTCCTAGACTCATACTATGTACATTCCACATCACAATTATTAATTGATGTTTACAGTTGTTCCTCCCTACTTTGAGTCATGCTACATCAGCAAATGGAGGTCTCTGGGGACTTACTCCATTTCTCACTCTGCTTTAAGGAGCCAACTCTTTCCCAGTCGTCTTTTGACTGCCTTCCAACCTGGGGAGCTTAATTTTTGGTACTATACCTGACAGTGTTTCTCTGCTATTTGTAGGGTTTTCCATAGCTAATTGTTTCGGGGGTGGGCTGCCAGGTCCTGTTCCCCAGTCTGTCTTAGTCTAGAAGCTCAGCTGGAACCTATCCACCATGGGTGACCCTGCTGGAATCTGTAATGCCGGTGGCATAGCTTTCAGCATCACAGCAACATGTAAGCCTCCATATTCCAGCAAACTGACAGACATATTGTGGTCAAATATATTTACTGTTGTTGTTGCTAGGTGCTGTCAAGTTGGTATCCAACTCATAGTGACCCTAAGTACAACAGAGGAAACACTATTGTCAGTGCTTCTCTGTTATTCATAGGATTTTCAATGGTGGATTGTTTTTTGGGAGTGCATTGCTGGGTCCTTCTCTCAAGTCTACAGCACCTTGTGTTCCCAGGTGGTCTCCCATCCAAGTACTAACCAGGTCTAACCCTGCTTAGCTTCCAAGATCTGACAGGATCAGACTCCACAATGGTATGGCTGCAGGCCAAATATATTTAGATAGTCATAATTCTTATGACAATCCACATAACCATTTCTTTAGTGACATATATATTCCAACCTCTGTGTGTGAGAAATTTGAATGTCTTCAGTATATTTTCCCTTTACATAGGTAATTTTATGAGCTTCACAGGGAAGAAGCATCCATGCCTCATTGCACAGTTTTTGTTCTCTGTGCCCCTCACCATGTGTCTTCCTCTGAAACAGTGACAAGGATATATGTAGGGCTTGACTTCAGCTCCAGCTACCCACCAAACTCTTCATGAATCTCAAGTAGTTTCCAACAGACCTTTTGTTATGGGTTTATTAAACTGCTTGTGCTGACCTTAATGTATGACTTGGTGAAATGAATCATTTTTGTGGTAAGTCTCATCGATTCAAGCTAGAGAACTATGACTCTTCAAGCATTCATATGGCAGTATTTTCATAGCAATTTATTAAACCAGGGCTAGGGTTTAGCTCATTTGGTAGATTGCGTTTTTGTACTTTCTGAGGCTCTGGTTTCAATCCCTAAGCACCTCAAAAAATGGGTAAAAGACCCAGCATCCCACTCCTGAAACAATCATGAAATAATTGAAAACACTGTGAATAGCAGAGAAGCACTGACATAGTGTCGGGCATGGCACACTGTCAGGGAGTATTTTCATTCTGTTTTACATAGGGTCACTATAAATGAGGCCCCACTCAAGGACACCTAACATCAAATAACAGATTAAACCAGAAAATGTACATTAATAGTAGAGCACCAATTATAGGAAGTAAGTAATGATGGTTCTAAAACACACCTAAAGTTGTTTTGAAATTCAGTTGGCTTTTGACTTTGTAATTCCTAAAAATAAAAGTGAATAGGTTATGGCAATTTTGTATACAGTACTACCTCGTTTTCCGTATTTAAAATGTTATCCATTAGCAGAATTTTAGTAACTTTGTGCCATTCACTAAAAAATGTAAAAAACTTAGAGAGAAGTGTCATATCGAACCATACTTCACATGCCATTGCAAAAATGTAAATTGCAATTTAGGGTATGACGTAGCAAAAGAGAAGGTAGTGTGGGCATTGTTATGGAAAACAAGAAGAGAATTTTATGCATAGAACAAAAGAAAAACTGGGGTTTGAGACTCAGTTTTTAATTATCATACTGAATAGTGTATGGATCTAGATTAATAATAACACAACAATGTTTTAATACATAGTGCAGAAAATTTTAAAGACTAGCAAGGAATAATCATGCTTAAGAGAAAATAATTGTAAGTCAGACAAAATGTTGCTGCAGTAATCTTGGCAAAGATCTTTACAAAGAATCCTCAATTCAAATTCAGTGCCCTATCATAGTATTCAGAATAGAGAGTAAGTGTGCTTAACATGATTCTTTTGAAGGATTTTATGCAGACTGATTATCTGAGTGTAAATGGGGAAGAACACAGGTAGAAGCAAGTGTTTAGGACTTTCAGCCTGAATAAAATTTCTGTCCTTCCTTATATGAAGAAATAGTTATACATTTTAGTATAAAATTAATGAACATTTTATTTCAGACTATGTGCATCTACATTGCCACTTCAATTGCCAAATGAAATAACTTGTTATGGAATATTATTTAATTGATGTGTTTATACAATTGAATCTTTCCATAATTTCGACATATATTAATTTTAGTTAGAAACACCTCAAAATTTGCCTTTACACAGATAACTTGAATGTTAATGAAGTAATTTTTCAAAACTTGTTTGAGCACCAAAACATTTACTTTTAGAGGACTTTCTTTTTTTTTTTTTTTTTTTTTGTATAGCTGAGTTGCTACTGGTGTTTTCTTGATTCTGTTTCCCAATATGCTTTACTTTCAATTGATTGTTGACTAATTAGGAATCTGAAGAAAGTGGCTTCCTCGTGATTATTTAAACTTATGTAAAATGTAATTAGAAATCTTAAAGCCTGATACAGTGTTTTCTAAGCATTTTAAAATAATGTTAACCTAAAGGGGTATAACAGATTACACTTAAGCAGAGATAATGATGCAAGAAAAAATCTGCACAAATGCTGCTGGCTTTAGCATATCATATATTCACCCTTTGCAGTACATTTTTCTTACCTCATTCTATAACACAACAATAAAAAGCCTTCCATTGCTCCCTATTTGCCATAGGATCCACACTACACAGAAAGTATGTTTTCTTAAAATACTACTTCTCTGATGTCACTGCCCTAAACAAAAGCATGGAATATAATGCATGGCCCATTTCAGTCATAGCCAACGTATCTCTCAATACCTATTGTTTATTATGCACACTCTACACCCCAGCTACAATGTTTTTTTCATCCCGAACACAACTCACCAACACTTGTCTCAGATGATACACTCAATTTCTTCTTCCTTGCTTGGAGCCTCTTCTTTTCTTTCTACTTCATGAATTCCCCACTGCCATCTGGATGCAACTCATTTTACACCTGCAGAATATTGTGAAAGGCATTACAGGTTCCATAATAGTAATTCCTCTAAATCATTCCTGAATTTCTCTGTCACTTCGGATGCTTTAACTATTCTATACACTACCACATTGATTTAGACAAATACTCCATATGTACATTCATTCACATATGCTTAATGTCACATGAACACACATACAACATGAAGAGATACTCTCACATTGGTGAAAACATTTAAGTTGTAGGATTTAAAGTTCATAGAGGTCATGTATTTATTATCTGTCATCTTTCTGCCCAAAGGTCTATAATAGCCCTGTTTACATTAATATGAACATTTTCTTCTCTACATTAGTTTTACTTGTGATTCTCTGTTTAGAACTCTTGAATATAATGCCCCCTTTTGTATAAATTCCTCCGTACTTAAAACTTCACTTTTCAAAATTTAAATTGGTGTTTTTTGAGGAAGTTTCAGTAGTCAATGACTATGCATATTACCTCTATGATACATCACACTAGGAATATAAAAATAAGGTCCATGTACTCAAAAAAGTTTTAAACAAGTTCTGCTAACAGGTTCAGAAATAAAAACAACAACATCAACAATGACAAAAATCCCACCTAATTCTGCAGAAGGTAATGTGAATTTAAATAATCAATATTCATTAGTAGGTACTCATAAACTAGAACAGTTGAAGGAGGCTGTAAAGAGAGCAGGGAGTTGTTTTACAGTGAGAAGACTGAGTAAACAAACCTTAGAGTGAAAATCCAATTTTGACGACCAATGTGAGAGGACTCTAAGTAGAAAGCTTTTGCTGAATAACTTGTCATGGAAAACATTTTGAAAATTAGGCTTGGATTCTTTTATGAAAAGATTCAAAAAAATTATCTTTACAAATAAGACAATTAAAAGATTATTACACTAATATATGGACATGGGAGAATAGGCACATGTTTTCCACATGTTCTTTCTGAAAAATATGCATTCACATGATCTCAAGTTAATTTCACTCATTTAGGATAATTTAATAATTTTTACACTGATTTATTTATTCATAAAGGGAAGAAGATCATATCTTTGAGGAAAATCCTATTAGTACCAAGTGGACATACTAAATGCAATGCTGAAAATCTCAGGCTGTCCGGAGAAAAAGTGTTCAATTCCTAAAATGTTGTTGTTGTTAGGTGCTGTTAAGTTGGGTCTGACTCATAATGACCCTCACAGGGTTTTCAGTGGCTGATTGTCTCAGGATAATTGTGAAAACATAAGCTTTGAAGATATAATAATAATTATTCAACTTAAAGTCTAGTTCTGAGGGTAAAATTAGAACTGAGTTCAAAAGAATAATATCTTCATTCATATTTGAAAGTATCCTTAATATGCAAAGTATGGCTTCATAGTATTGTTTTCCACCAAAGATGAATTTTCAAAGGGAATGCCACTTCTCTGTTGTGGTTTGCCTCACCTGCACAGAGAAAGTATAAAAGTCCAGGTTTAAATGGTGATACTCATTCTCAGACAACTCAGGTTCAACGTCAAACCCAATCTTCAGCCCCTGACACAATGAGCAGCTACTACGGAAACTACTATGGTGGCCTTGGCTATGGCCTTGGTGGCTTCGGTGGCTATGGCTATGGTTCCAGCTATGGCCTTGGGGGCTATGGTGGTTATGGCTGGGGCTACTTCCGTCCCTCTTTCTATGGCAGATACTGGTCCTCTGGATTTTACTGAAAATGTGACCATCCCTAATACAGAATCCATCATTCAAGCCAGCTGTCTTCACTCTTATTGTGCTATAGACATGAAGACTTCTTCATCCTTTCTGTGATGATGTTTTTGAACATGTCTTTCCAATAAAGATTTTTTTTGAACATTGTGAATCTTGTTTGATTTATATTTTTACACTTAGACTTACTCAGAATTTTGGCATGTTGAGCACTACAGTTCTTTGAAAAATGCTGTCTCTATAGAATGTCTCTAGTTTCTTAGATGTAATCTTGTAAACTGCTATCCAGTAATTCCTTCTATTCACTTCGTATATGTTCAAATGTCTCTGTTTTTGAGTTGAGATTCTATAGAACTAAATATATTTAGTTTTCCTTAATTCTTATGAATACATGGACATTTGATCTATATATTTGTTCGTTTAATGTAGCATCTATTCTAACCTCAATGTATCAGGAAAAATAATTTGTTTTACATATTTGCCCTTAAAATGTGATATTATAAGATTCACAAGAACAACCCATCCATGCTTTGTAACTGAATCAATTCTTTGCGCACCACACCAGGTGTCTTCTTGTGAAACAATAAGAGATATACACAGGACTTGACAGCAACCCCTGTTGCCTTCCAGATGCTATTGTTATTAGAGTTAGAGAACTGAGAATATGTTTTGTCAATGTCTAGTATTTCTTCACCCTTTTATCCCTTAACATTTACCAGTCACCTTTAAAGTTTCAATCCTACTTTTCTGTACACATTAACAATATTGAGAGTTGACTATAAATCAGTTTCTACATTTTCCCCTAACTCAGGCTAAGCAATGTAATGACTCCTTACACACACTGAAAAAGTGACTGTATTACAGATCTTTTCTTTAAAGTCTTTCTTCAAGCTGGCTTCTTGTTATTGATTTTCAGCTTATACTATACCATCTTCAGAGGTCTACTCATCATCTGTGAATTATATATAACATGAATCTCAACATAACTTTTATTAATATGGAAAATGACAAAAATCTTCATGGTTCTCAAGTAATTCTCAGTAGTACTTTCGTAACTTGTTCATAAACTGTTTATGTGCATTTTTATGATTTTGAGAAATGAATAATTTTTGTGATGAATCTCATTGATTCAAGCTAGAAGACTCTTATATCAATCATTTAGCATTTATATTGCACTAGATTAAACTTGACAAGGAACATTAAGTATTAGAGCTTGAATGGCACAAATTTAAAAAAAAATTTTAAAGAATTTCTCTAAAACTATTTTGAAATACTAGTTGCCAATCTTGGTAATTCTTAAAAATGAAAATAAATTACAGGTTTTTTTTTTTTTTTGTAACTTTCTTATGATAGAACTTAGTTTTCTACATTAGCCAAGTTTTCTAAAAGGATGATTTTAGGGAGCAACTAATTACATCTGTCTGGGACAAGGTCTATAAGTACTGAAGAATGTGGAGAAGTGTATTTAAAATAATTCTACTTAAAAAGTAGGATGCTGTTGCAAAGATGTTAGCATTTAAACAAGTTAAAGAAAGTGACAAAGAAGAGGCATCATGTGTGTTGTTATAAGAAGTAAGAAGAAAATACTATCCATAGCACAAAGGGAACATTGAGTGTAAGAGTCAGCTTAGGATTTTCTTGCTGAATATAACATGTGGACATTCTTAAATAATAATGACAAGTAATAAATAAATAATAAAGGTATTCTCATTTTATATTATAATGAGTGATGTATAGAAAAAATAATTAAAAATGCAATATAAGACTGCTGTTAGGAATCCTGGCACTTGTCAAAGTCTGAAGGCAAAATGGTATCCAGGCACGGTATTTGAAATAAGAAGACAAGAAAGTTTAGGAGGCATATTTCAAAAATAGTCTGTAGACTGCTTTTATGTGTAACAGTGAAGAAAAGAAATGCTATTTAGCTGCGTTTTTCAGTGCTAATGATCCAAATAAATTCATTGCTCCTAGTTTTATGACAAGAGATATAGGCATATGTTTGAGTAGAAAATTAATGAAAACTTTATTTCAGACCATTTTCATTTAGCTTACTACTTTGATTGCCAAGGGAAAGAATATGCATTTCATCAATATGTTTATGTAGTAGCATTTTAAAGTAATTTCTACTTATTAAGGTTACAAGAAACGCCGCAAAATTTGCTTACTAAACAGCTACTAACTGCATCATAATTAAGAACATGAGTCAAATAGACTTCCTTAAACTGGTTTGAACACTGAAGTATGTATTTTCATAAGGTGTGAAAAATTACTATAACTAAGTTGCCATTGGTAAATTCTCATTTCTGACTTTTTCCAAGTATAATTCCATTCCAATTTTGATTGCTGGCTATTTAGAAACCAGAAGAAATGGACTTCATCATAAATACCCAAATTTCTTCAAAAAGTGATGAGAAATCTTAGACCCTAATATTGCTGCTTTTTAATAAATTTAATCTAAAGGGATATATCATGTTAAATTTAAACAGAGAGAAATAATACTTACAGCTTATAAATTTTATACATTTAAAAAATCTGCACAAATTCTACTGCTTTTAGTAAGATGTCTTCTGCTCATCCTTTCTAGTTCATTTTTCTTTTTTTCCAAAAAGGACATTGTAAAAGCCTTTCAAGTGCTTCCTCCACTGGCAAGAATTTGTGTATATTCCACACTGCTAGAAAAATATGTTTCCTAGAATATCACATTTCTGATGCCATTGACTAAAACATAAAATACAATGCGTGGCCCTTCCAGGTCATAAGCCAATTATGTAATTATAGTCACTTTATTATTTCTTGTATACACTCTGCACAACAACTACAATGTTTTGCTTATTCAGGGCACATCTTGCCTACGTTTGTATCTGATGGTTCACTAAACATCTTGTTCCTTGTTGGAAGCCCCTCTTCTCTTTTTACTTTATAACTTTCTAATGTATTCTTGGTGACAATAATTTTCCACATGAAAAATTCATTTGAAAGAAATTACAGCTTCTAAACTAATTAATCGCTCTAAATCACTCTTGAAATTAGTGTCCTGACCCATTATTTTGTTTTTCTCTACACTACCTTAAGTTATTTATACTAAAACAATTACATATTCATTCATGTGCACCAAATAATATGTATACATATGCAAAAAGAAGAAGCATGTTCATATTGGTGAATAAAATTAAGTTGTAGGAATTAAATTCTAAGAAATTCTAATAAATAATTTAATTGTCCATCATCTCCCTGCCCAAAGGTGTATCATAGTCTTTTTCAAATGATAACATATTAATATCAATATTTTATTGGCCATTTACTCATATCTGTGATTCCCTATTTTAGCAATTTTTTGTGTGTGAGGTACAAGGGGCTGGTCAATTTGCCATACTGCAGGGGCTTGTATGTTGCTGTGATGCTGAAATTTATGCCACCAATATTACAGATACCAGTAGGGTCATCCATGGTGGACAGGTTTCAGCTGAGCTTCCAGACTAAGACACAGTAAGGAGGAGGACATGGTAACCCACTCTGGAAATAACTGGTTGTTAAATACCCTATGAATATGAGAGAAAAACTATCAGATATAATATCAAGAAATGAGCCCCCCATGTTGGAAGATACTCAGAAGATGACTAGAGAAGAATTGTTTCCTCAAAGTAGTCTACCATAATGATGGAAATGGAGTAAAGCCCCAGGAACCTCCATTTGCTGATGTGGCACGACTCAAAATGAGGATGAACAACTGTAAACATCTATTAAGTATTGAAATGTGGAATGTATGTAGCATGAATCTAGAAAAATTAGATATCATCAAAAGGGAAGTGGAACACATTGATATTCCACACATCAGTGAGCTAAAATGGACTGGGACTGGCAATTTGAATAAAATAATTACATGGTCCACTATGCCAGGAATGAAAACTTAAAGAGAAATGGGGTTGCATTCATCATCAGAAAAGATGTCTCAAGATCTGTCCTGAAGTACAGTGCTGTCAGTGATAGAATAATATCCATATGCTTACAATAAAGGCCAGTTAATATGACTATTATTCAAATTTACATGCCCACCACTAAGGCTACAAATGAAAATAGGGAAGATTTTTACCAGTTTCTGAAATCTGAAATAGATCAAACATGCAATCGGGATGTGCTGATAATTACTAGGGACTAGTATCCAAAAATTGGAAACAAAGAAGAAGGCTCAGTAATTGGAAAATATGGCTTTGGTGACAGAAATGATGCTGGAGATTGCATGATAGAATTTTCTCAGACCAGTACTCTGTTCATTGAAAGTACATTGTTTTTCCACCAACATAAAGGTGACAATACGAAGAAGTTACCAGATAGAACATATAGGAACAAAATCAACTACATTTGTGGTTAGAGACAATCGAAAACTTCAACATCAAAGTCAGAACAAGACCAGGTGCTGATTATGGGATCAGATCATCAACTGCTCATATGCAGGTTTAAATTGTAACTGAAGAAAATTAGGACAAATATATGAGAGCCAAGGGAGGACCTTGAGTAAACCCAAACTGAGTTCAGAGACTATCTCAAGAACAGATTTGATGCACTAATGATCAAAGACCAGATTAGTTGTGGCATGATATCAAAGACATCATTCATGAGGAAAGCAAAAGGTTATTAAAAAGACAGGAAAAATTTACTAAGTTACATGTCAAAAGAGACTCTGAAATTTGCTCTTGAATGTCAAGTAGCTAAAATAAAGGAGGACATGACAAAGTTAAATAACTAAGGAGATTTCAAAGGGCTGATGGAGAAGACAAAATCAAATACTATAATGACATGTGCAAAGAGCTGGAGATAGAAAACCAAAAGGGACAAACAGACTCTGCTTTTCTCAAGATTAAAAAACTGAAGAAAACTTTCTAGCCTTGAGTGGTGATAGTGAAGTATTCTACAGGGAAAATATTAAACAATGCGGGAAGCATCAAAAGAAGATAGAAGGAATACAAAGAAACATTATATCAAGAAGAATTGGTGAATGACCAACCATTTAAAGAGGTTGAATATGATCAGGAGCCAATGGTACTGAAGGACAAGGTGGTAGCTGCCTTGAAAGAATTGGTGAAACACAAGTCTCCAAGAAGTAATGGAATACCAATACAGATGTTTCAACGAACAGCTGCAACACAGGAGGTGCTAACTTTTTATGCCAAGAGATGTGGAAAACAGCTACCTGGCCAATGGAGTGGAAGTGATCCATATTTGTGCCTATTCCCAAGAAAGGGGACCCAACCAAATGTGGATATTATCTCATGCAAGTAAAATGTTGCTAAAGATCATGCAAAAGTGACTGCAGCAGTATATTGAGAGGGACCTTCCAGATGATGAAACTGGATTCAGAAGAGGGTGTGGAACCATGGACATTATTCCTGATGTCAGATGGATATTAGCTTAAAGTTGAGAATAGCAAAAACGTGTCTACTAATTTTTACTGACTATGCAAATGCATTTGACTGTGTAGATCACAACAAATATTGAATAATATTACTAAGAATGGGAATACCAGACCACTTAATTGTGCTCATGAGTAATCTGTACACGGACCAGGAAACAGTCATTTGAACAGCACAAGGATATACTACCTGGTTTAAAGTCAAGAAATATGTGCATCAGGGCTATGTCCTTTCACTGTACCTCTTCAATTTCTATGCTGAACAATTAATCTGAGAAAATAGACTTTAGGAAAAAGAACATGGCATCAGGATGGGAGGAAGATTCGCTAACAATCTGTGTTATGCAGGTGACACAACTTTGCTTGTTGAAATTGAGAATTTGAAACATTTGCTGATGAAGATCAAAGAACATAGCCTTCAGTAAGGATTGGGTTTCAGCATCAACAAAACAAAAATTCTTACAATTGGATCAGGAATCAACTTCAAGACACATGGAGTAAAGATTGAAGTTGTCCAAGATTTGGCTTTACTTGGTTCTACAATAAACATCCATGAAACCAACAATCACAAAATCACAAGATGCATGCATGTGGAAAAGCTATTGCAAAAGATTTGTTTAAAGTTTTGAAAATTAATGATGGGTCATTGAATATGATGGTACGCCTGACTCATCGTATGGTATTTTTAGTTGCATCATATGCTTGTGAAAGCTGGATGTTGAATAAGGGTGACAAGAGAAGAATTGATGCTTTTGAATTATGATGCTGGTGACAAATTTTGAATATATCATGGACTGGAATAAGAATCAACAAATTCATCCCAGAGGAAGTGCAACCAGAGTGCTCCTTGGAAGCAAGGATGGCTAAATTGTGTCTTAGGTATTGCGGACATTATGTCAAGAGAGACCAATCCCTGGGGAAGGACATAGTGTTTGGGAGAGTGGCAGGTCATGGAAAAATAGGAAGACTCTCAACTAGATGATTGACACAGTAAATCCAACAGTGGACTTAAACATAAATAAGATTGCCTCTGTTCTAAGTCAAATGAGTTATTAACCATTCTCTAGCTATTTGGTTACTGCTCCCCTCACATAGTTAAATCTCGACAGCAATGATTTTCTAGGTTCTCTCCTTGGCCTCCTGCTTTTAAGAGTGAGACTGGCTGTTGGCTACAACATGTTTGGCATACTTAGACCTCTCTTCCTGTCTCAGAAACTCAAACAATGTTATTCCTGACCTACCATTCATTTAAATGTATGGACCTTTTTATTTTATTTTTTTACATTATTATTATTTGCCACTGATTTTCACAACTAATTTAAAAATGCATTCAAAAAAGAAAGATTTACTAGCACTGGTGATTGCTTTTGATAACAGAGCAATCTGGTCTGATTATAGTAGTGACACTCAGTGATAAGCACATTTTAGGCTTTTCATGCAATTCAATAACAAGCATTTATGCAGTACTTCAGTGAATCTAAAAAGTGGCACTACCAAACAGAACCTGTTTTCCTAATAAGAAAGATTAAAACACTACTTGGACCTGACTCTGTGGCACCTAAGAAAAACAACGACAACAACAACAACAACAACATAATAGATTCTATTAATTTTAATGTGGTTTTGTGTTTTGCACGCTATGTCTTCAAGTTTTAAACCCATAAGAATACTCTCAGAAAAAAATTGCAGGATTTCTAGATTGTTTTTCAATCTAGAAAACATGATGCGAATGTAGGTATAGTTGAAACAAACGGCAATGAAGCCATTATAGCTGAAGATGAGTGAAGTATATATAGTGTCATATATATGTATGTATATATATATACATATATATCACACACACACACACAAACACACACACTTCTGATTGTATATTCTTCTGTAAATTTCCATGCCAAAAGTATAGAAATCTGTACCTCCTGGGATTTAAAGAATGTATACATACAACAGCTGGCATAATCCGAGGTGAGAAGTTCTACCTGAACCTTTCAAAAAAGGTTGAGACATGAACTAGTTGAACAAATGCAAAAATAAATGAATTGAGTAGCATATTCATTGTTCATGGTAATCAAAAAGGATACATCATAGTAATAGAAAAATGAATGAACACTAAAGCACAATACTCACCTGTGTATTGAGCTGAATGTAGCTTTTGGAGAGACTGAGATGATAAGTAAGAATTTCCCCATTAGGCATATTGAAAGGTTTTTAGGAGAACCATAGTAAAGAAATAAAATGTATTTTAAAATTTTTGAATAGCACCTTCCCTCTCCCCTCAAAAATACTGCAGCAGTTTTCCTGACATTTCGGAGCAAGGTCCCAATTCTGCTTACGTGCATTGGAATAGTGAGTAGCATGCAAAGAAATGAGAATTAAGCAGAAATATTTCACACTAGTCAAGAAGTTCCAACATAAGTTCTGGGGAAAGGAAATTGAAGATTAATCCAAGCTTTAAAAGTTAAATGAAAATGCATCATGGTGCATGTGTGTAATCCCAGGCACTCAGGAGACAGTCAGTAGGATTGCAAATTTGAGGCCAGAGGCAGCCTGCACAATATAATGAGACCCTGTTAAAAAACAAAAAAAGGGCTATTAAGTGCAGCTCAGGGCTAGAACAATTGCCTAGCATGCATGAAGCCCAGGGTTCACCCACCCTCCAGTAGGGTGGAAAACAAAAAGAAGGAAAAGATAAGTGACAACAAACAAAGATAAAGACAAAGTAATTATAAGACAGAAGTGGAGACATATTTCAGTAAAAATATCATGAATTTTTTCAAAGAATTTTTACTGACATGGTTCATGGGATTTTGAAATAAAATATCATCTATAGGGATTACTATTAAATTTATTATTCTATATAATAATTGTCTACATGTTTATATTTATTAAGACAATGCATTAGGTTAGAAATTAAGATACCTTGATGCACTAGGTTTGACATAAAATCATTTTTTGCCATATGCTCTCTGATTAATTTAGGTTGCCTCTTTCTTTTCTTTTTGCTTCTCTGTATTGTCTTTTAATTTTCTTACTGTAAATTTTCAGCTTTATCTAAAATATGTTTTATTTTAAAATATGTTTTATTTATCACTGGTTTTTACCAAATACATTTTTTCTGAGATGATTATAGAACAAATAATGTCTAAACCCATTAGAACTCAGGATATATTTTAAATAGTTGTGAGGAACTTTTGAATTTTAAATAAAATTTTGAGGATTAGAGTATGACACTATTTAACTTTGCTAAAGTTAATAAATATTAGCTTAAAAACAACTTTAAAATGTCAAAAAGCAACTTCGTAATATTTCTTATTGCTCTGATGAACCATGTAGCTATTATTAATTTGTTGTAATTTATCTTAACTGTTGTCTATTGCTATAATGATGTGACATAATAAATCTTTAAATGTACACGTTTAGCATGATAACCTTTTATTATTATTCATGAAACTCCAGATCTTCTGGGCACTTTTGCTACCTTTGCTTGCCTCATTCATGAGTCTGGTCAGCTGCATGTCAGTGATACAGATAATTTAGAATTCCCTGGGCTGTGATGACTGGGACGGCTGGAATTACTCATTTTGCCTCTTATACACTAGCAGCTGGCAAGCTGTGGTATTTTCTCAGGGGGATGATGAGAAACGAGATATAAAATGACCATTTGTGCAAAAGAATTATCAAACGCCTGTAAATGATTTTCATTCCTTTGCCTCAGTTATGTTTGAGATTCATTCGCCAATTTAGCCCATAACTAAACTCAGATTCAGAACAGTAGGGCACTGCTAGAGTGCGAAGATTAGAAGGCATGAAAAATTGGAACTATTGATTGAATTCATCTGCACAATATCTTTTACCTAACACTTTCTTTTCATCCCTGTTGCTATGATGTTAATTTCAGTCCTTATCATGCCCTTCTAAAACTATATTATAACCTAGTTAGTTTCTTTTAAAGATCTTTACATAAAATTCATCTTCATGTCATATAATAATTCAAAAGTTGTCATAAATTTCGGACAGTATCTTGGATAAAAATCAAAAAATGTCTGAGTCTTCATAAGAGGAAATATTTAAAAACTTCCTGATAATAAAAACAACATACTTAATCTTCTGATAGTCTTTCCAGAGTTTTTTCTTCTGTTTACATTTACATTTTGCTTTGTCTTGTTCTTTATCATTAGTTACAAAAATTGTCTTTTGGTAGCCTCTCCTTCTTTCTCTTGAATGCCACCTTAGTTTACATCTATTCCAAAATATCTATTCTAACATAATACAAGGCATTTTAGCTTTCCTTATTTTAAAAACCTTCTAAAGTACCACTAACTTCTCTTCATTTTGGACTTCCACATACTAACTTTGCCCCTGCACATACAACCACATGCACATATGGAAACATACACATACACATACTTGTACACATATATACCATATGAATTTTGTAACCACAAGAAAAAGGTAGCTTTCTAGACTTACAAGGTAATCATCTATTTCTTATCTTCCTGTCTAAAAGTGTAACAAGTCATTTTTATGTAAAATGAGGATTATATGTTATATATAATATAGTATATTATATCTTATATAAAATAAGTTTATATAGCAGAGTATTTCATTTTTATTAATTTTAAATCAAACTCTGCCTGTAATTCATTTTTAATTGCAGTGCCATTTTAAGGATTCATTAAAATTTATTTTTCAACTTTAAATAATTTTTATCATCATTTTCTAGAACTACTATTTCCAAAGAATTAAAGTTACAATTAATTTGGAAAAATATATTCTCCTTTGAATATGTTCCTTGAGTATCTTCATACATACATCTTCATTACTGTTACCATTTTTCCACTCTCTCTCTCTCTCTCTCTCTCTCTCTCTCTCTCTTTATTTCTCTCTTTCTTTGCAGCACATAGGGTTGAACCCAGGGCCTCAAATATGCAAGGTAAGTGCTCAAACACTAACCCACAGTACCTATATTACTTTTTTTTTTCAAGAGAAGATCTTGCTAAATTATGCAGGTTGTTTTTGTCTTTGAACTTGTGATCATCCTGCCTCAGCTTCCTGTGTAGCTGGGAGTATAGGCATGGCATGATGCCAGGCTATTTTCTTTTTCTTAAATATATGTTCTCCTTTTCAGTGTTTATTTCTCCCCTACACTTCTCAAAACTTAATATCCTCAATGTATTCTAAGTGAGCCTTTTATTGACTAGAAGAGAGTTCTTCTTCTTTACATTTGGGTATATATTTTATTTATACATCTCTTATTATGTATACACATGCTGCCATATACTCAAATAAATTTTATTCTCCATTTGTCTCTTCCTTTAGAATGAAGTGTATTGATACAGGAACATGCTTCAGGCACTTTTGTATTCTACTAGATTTAGTATACATGTATTAATTTTTATATTACATTCCAGAGACAATGGTAACTAATGAGAATGTTAAAATGAACAAGCTAAAATCCATTCCTTTGAGGAGATTATATAGTTTGACAATTTTGAAGAGAGAAAAAAACAGCAAAATATTCAGTTTTAATTTGATCATTCTTAAATTTAACTTTGGGGAAAAACTCTTCACAGAAGATGGGAAGGCTCAGTTAAATATTGAAAAATGTACTCTATCCTTGGCAAATAAGGAGGATGAAAGAAAAAATGTGCTTAGAGAAATTGGAAATGATGCTCAGGCATGAACAATATGCTCTATATAATTATGATATAGTCTAATTTGCCAAATCAATAACTGCCCCGCTAAATAAAAAAAATACTTGAGATGATATCATCCAGCCTTCCACAAACAGAAAACATTGATGCACAATTGTACACAAGTTAAAGACATAATTCACCTACAAAGAGAGAGCATGTATAAAATTTTATTTGGTGTCTTCAGTAGGAAAGCCCCAGGTTGACAAATCTGGTTCAGAAGAAAAGAGAAATCAGGATATTCATTACTAGCACATTAAAAGGAAATGAAATACTTAAGTTAGACCATAAATTGATTCATTGTAAATGGCCAATTATCAATGATCTTTACAAAGTTTTGTTTTTGTGACGAACAGAATATCATCATCCTTCCTTAGTTTTATGATTGGAGATTGCTGAATCCAAATCCATTGTACCAAGTAAAATTTTATTCCTCTAAAGAAGTAAGAGTCAAAGGATGACCCTTAGTTGACATTACCAGAAAATGGGCTAAGCATAAATAAAGGTGGTATGTATGATTTCAAGTTATACAATTGACATATAAAGGGCTTTGAAGCTATCACTACTGTCTTTACAACAAGAAAAATCTGGAAAAGGAAAAATCAACTAAATTTTTTTGATATGTCAGGAAACTACAGTCACTGAGAAACCTATTACACGAAACCTACAATGTCACACTGAAGACGAAGGTGCATCTGACTCATGTCATGGTATTTTCAGTGGCATCATATGGTTGTGAAAGCTGGACATTGAACAAGAGAGATGGAAAAAGAATTGAGGCTTTTGAATTGTGGTGCTGGAGACATCTATTGAATATACCATGGACTGTCAAAAGAACCAACAAATCTGTCCTAGAAGAAGTACAACCAGAGTGCTCCTTGGAAACAAAAATGGCCAAACTGCATCTTACATATTTCGGACATGTAGTCATGAGAGAACAATCCCTGGAGAAGGACATCATGTTTGGGAGAGTGGCAGGTCAACGCAAAAGAGGAAACCTCTCCACCAGATGGATTGACACAGTGTCTGCAACAATGGGCTTAAACATAAATAAGATCGTTTGCCCGGCACAGAATCGGGAAGTGTTTCGATCTGCTGTACATAGGGTCGCTATGAGTTGGACTCGACTCGACGGCACCTAACAACAACAACAACAACAAAGATATACCCATCCAGAAACATGCTGCTACCAAAATCTCCTTACCTGAAGCAGAAATGTCTCTACTCATAAACTGGTAAAGACTGATATGTATTACCCACACAATGGCTAACATTATGAAGAATGGGAATACCAGAAAACTTAATTATACTCATGAGGATTCTGCACATGGATAGGAGATAGATGTTCAAACAGAACACTACTTGGTTTGAAGTGAACATCAACAAAACAGAAATCCTTACAACTGGGACAGTAAGCATTTTCATGATGAATGGAGAAAAGATTGAGGGTGTCCAAGATTTTGCTTTACTTGGTTCTATAATGAACACCCTGGGGAAGAAGTAGTCAACAAATCAAAAGACCCATTGCATTGGGAAAAGCTGTTGCAAAAGATCCCTTTCAAAAGATGTCACATTGAAAATGAAAATGCACCTGACTCATTCCATGGTATTTTCAGTCACATCATATGAAGATTGTGAAAGCTGGACATTGAAAAAGGGAGACAGGAGAAGAACTGATGCTTTTGAATTATGGTGCCAGACACAAATATTGAATATATCATGGACTGCCAAAAGAACCAACAGATCTGTCCTAGAAGAAGTGCAACCAGAGTGCTCCTTGGAAGCAAGGATGGCTAGACTACATCTTCTGTATTTTGGACACGTTGTCAGGAGGGACCAATCCCTGGAGAAGGACATCATGTTTGGGAAAGTGGCAGGTTAATAAAAAAAAGAAAGACCCTCACCCGAATGGATGGATTGACACAGTGTCTGCCACAATTGACTTAAACATAAAAATGATCATGCACATGGCACAGAATTGAAAAGTGTTTCATGTTGTTGTACATAGGGTTGCTATGAGTCAGACCCAATTATACAGCACCTAACAAAAACAGACACACACACACACACACACACACACACACACACACACACACATCTTGAAGGAAGATGAATGCAGGGCCTTGTGTGTCCTAAGCACATGCTCCATCAATGAGCTGCACCTCAGCCCTTTTTCACTTTGAGACAGGGTCTTGCTAATTTGCACAGGCTAGCCTCAGACTTGTGACTTAATTCTGGATGAAAAGAACTGCTTTCCAGAAGACAAGACAAAAGAAGAAAGAAAGGAGAAAGGGGGGTAGAAAGAGAGAGAGAGAGAGAGAGAGAGAGAGAGAGAGAGAGGAAGGGAAGAAGGGAGAGGGGAAAGGAGGAAGGAAGAAAAAGAAAACCTGTGCCAGAGCACAATTCTCAAATGTAGATCCACTGTGGGGAGGGAATTTCTTGACATGCCAGTCAGGATACTTCAGTCTTCCTTTCTCTCCAAAACTAGGGAGTGGGTCTTTTATAGTAAGTATCACGCCTTCAGAGAAACAGAAAAAGAACTCCTCAATCAAAGAACAGAGTGGAGAAGATAGGTAGAAAACTGTACAATGGGAGTGAAGCTTAAGTAGATCACAGCAGCAAAAGTCTCATTTAGATGTAATGTTTAAGTATAGATTATAAGATGCTCCCTTTCCTTATATTTTACCAGTAAACCAAGGGGCTTCAATATAAATTAGAGTGGATATAAGATGGGAAAGCTGCAAGACACAGTTTCTCTCTGACGAGGAGGCCCAAATTTGGCCAGGCTCACATCTGTAATCCCAGCAACCTGGGAGGCAAAGGAAGGAGGATCACGTTTGAGGCCAGAAGCATCCTGCATAACTTAAAGACACTCTGTCTCAAGATAAAAAATAAAAACTGGACTAGTGGTGCACCTCAGTCATAGACCACTTGGAAAGCATGCATGAGACCCTAGATTCAACCCCTGAGTACCACCAAAAAAAAAATACTAAAGTCAAGAGGAAAGACTAGAACAAACAAACAAGCAATAAACAAACAGCAGAAAAATTTGAAGCCCTTTAGTACCTCTAACTACATCACACATTTATTTCATTTATTATTTATTTATTTATTTACTTTTTGCAATACCAAGGGTTGAACCCAGGGCCTTGTGAATGCTAAGCAAGTCCTCTATCACTGAGCTTCACTTTTTAGCCTTGTTTTTATGTATGCATGTATGCATGCATGCATGCATGCATGTATGCATGTATGTATGTATGTATGCATTTGTTTATATTTTGAGAAAGTATCTCACCTATTTGTGCAGGTTGCTTCTGGCCTCAAACTTGCAATCCTCCAACTTCACCCTCCTAAGTAGATAGGAAAGCAGATATATGCCATCATGTCTGGCTGCAGCATACATTTTAAATGTCAAACATCCAGCCAGATTAATGGAAATTTTTATAATAGTAAAGGTGACTTTACCTCAGTTCTTGCTCTCCCTAATTGATACATTCAGTGCTCAAACTGGCATAGACCTAGAATACCAGAAAGGTAGTCACTCTTGCTACTTCCACCTTTGGGTCTCTTATTCCTTATTTGATTTCATGCTCTGAAATTTAAAATTTTAGATTTTAACAAACCAATATTATTGAATGATAATACAATTTATTTTGCATGTATTTTCTATATTAGTAGTTCTACAACACTAACTACTAGGTAGTGTTCATTTTTTTAATCCTTTATATAGAGAAGGCATCAGAATTCAGTGAATGTAGAGATAGAGTAAATGAAAGAAAGGGAGAAAAAGGAAGAAAGGAAAAACTCTTGTAATAAAAAATTATAAATAAAATAAAAAACATATTTCCTACTTTAATAACTAAACAAGACAATAACATTATAAACTTGTTTTGGTTTTGGAAATATAAATGAATACTCTGGTATGACTAGTTTACTTAGTTTTCATTACTACTTGATATAACATTTGTCTTATTAGCAGAAGAATATGGAAATGTACTATTTCTCGCTCTTACCTAAACATCAATCACAAACATTAAACACACATCTTGCTGGCTGCCTAATAGAATTTCAAGTTCAAAATTCTCATGCTTAAAATACTGTTACTAAAATATTCTAAAATATTAACATATGTTTCTGGAAATAAATGCTAAACTGTAGCATGTTATGCTTTACATTTGTTCATTTTAAATAAGTGAATCTTGACTTTATATAGCATTGCAATCTTAGTGACTATTAGATTTAAGAGGTATCCTGAACATGAAAAGATATACAGACAAGAACCACTTAAAATAGGGATGTATGCTCGTTAGATGATTTTGTCATTGTGCGAGCATCATACAGTGAACTTGTACAAACCTGGAATGGATAATCTACTGCACACTGTGGCCACATGATATGGCCGATGCCTCTAGGCTATAAACCTGCAAGCATGCTGCTGTACTAAACTCGGTAAGTGATGGTAACACAACAGTATTTGTGCATCTGAACATATTTAAACATAGAAGAGAGATGGTAAAAATGTGGTGTAAAAGATTTAAAAATGATACACGAGTATTGGGCGCTAATCTGTAACAGAGATTAGAAGACTGGAAGTTGCCCTGAGTTACTGAGTGGTGGGTGAGTGTGAGGGCTTAGATTTTATAATTACTTTATACTTGAACTTCTAGCTTCAATCAAAATATTTCTTCAATAAGTTCACCTTATTTCCTATAACTTTTTATTTAGTAAACTTTTTGATATTTTTGACTCTTACAAAAGAAAAATTCAAGCATATGGTATAGCAATGTTTTCCTTCTTTATATCCTTATTCTTTATGCTTTTTCTTATTTTTTGTAGTTTTATTTATTTACTTTTAATTTTAAAGCTGTTTTTGTTAAAAGCAAGCATATGCATTAACCTAGACCTATACTAAGTCAAAATCATCACTATCATTGTCTCCTACCTCTATATCCTGTCCCCCTGGAAGGTTTTCAGGGGCAATTAACACAGATGGAGTTGTCTCTTCCTGTGGTAACAATGCCTTCTTCTGGAACAACTCTTAAGGATCTGTCCAAGGCTCTTAAGAGGTATCACTCTGTTCAGAAATATGTTCATGGTAGTTTTCTTGGTTTGTTTCTATCATCATCATCATCATCATCATCATCATCATCATCATCATCATCAATGCTTGTAAGCAGATAATGCATTGTGAATATTTCTCTCAATTAATGAATATGTTTCAGTGTTGGATTCTTGTTCTCAAACTTTTTAAGAAGTTTATTAAGGTCTACAAAATCTTCTGCTAAGCCCTTCTCAAAAATTTTTCTTGAAGGCTCTTTTTCTTTTCTTCTGCAATTTTCAATTCACTTGCATCTTCTTCAATTATGTGTTACTGTTTCAAGTCCAAGGACTCCTCATTAGTAGATTCCTCGGAAATCATCTTTAGGAGTGCTCTAATGTTATTCCCATCCACACCCACTTTAATTTGCCATCTCACCTACTGTTTTGTTCAATTGTGCAACCTCCTCACTCTTGGCGACTCCTTTGATGTCTCGGACAAATTTCTTAAGTGTTTTCTTCCAGGTGCTGCTTGCACGCTCCTTGGTGACATCACCTCAAGCTTAAGCAAGATTCTTCATGCAGCAATAGATGTTGTAATCCTACCAGAATTGCATCAGTATCTCCTTAGTGTCTTCTCAGTTGTAGCAATAGCTTGGGCAAAAGTCCTCCTCAGACACTAGGCATTAAAAGCTACTATTAGACCTTGATCCATTGGTTGGACTGAAGAGGTGATATATGGGGAGCAAAACACCATTTTGACATTGAGATAAACATTGACACTGCAAAAAGTATGTATGGGAACCTTATCAATAAGTAAAATCTTGAAAAGTATATTATTATCTAAATAATACTTCTCCATTTCCAGGGCACAACAATTCTGGAGGGCATCTTAAAAGAGGATCTGGGTCATCCACAACATAATGCTCCTGTGGAATACCTGTCTTTGTGTGCTTATTGACATGGTTGGAGGCCCTGGGGTTCTCAATTGTGCGGCATCACAGTGTTCCAATTCACAGCCTATAACAATGGCCCCAAGCAAAGTAGCTATACCAATCTTAAAAGCCTTATAACCTGACATTGACTTGGCTTCCTTACAAATAAAAGTCCTCTCGGGCATCCATTTCAAGATGGATTTAATACATTTTTTTTCATTCATATTGAAGATTTGTCCTGGTAATTTTCATCCACAATCAGCTTGTCTAATTTTCTAAAATTTCCTCAGCCACCTTCACATTAGCTTTCACAGACTCACTGTTTACTTTAATATTATGAATGAATAATGATTCTTGAATCATTTAAACCTTCCAGATCTAACAATAAATCCAGCATCACAGTTGAGGCTAGCCTTATTCAATATCCCAAACAAACATTTGCTTTGGCTCTATGATCAACATGGTGCTGACAGGGATATACTCCATATGTGGCCTTCAATATAGATCATTAGAAGTTTCTCCTTATCTGATATGGGCACTTTTAACCTTCAGTGAAGCAGATTCTTTAATAATTTCTGTCACTTTCTTCTTGTTCTTCAAAATTATCACTATGATGAAATGTAAAATGCCCAATGAGGAATAGCCATCACAGAGTTTCCACCTCTGTAGTCTTGATTTACTTTAATTTTCTTTCCAGGTTAGTCACATCATGGTCTCTTATTGGCAACTTCAGCAGTGGATTTCATGTGCTCAGGGGCCATGATCAACAAAACAACATGGGCTTAAATCAAGCACAGCCAAATATGACGCACCTCAAGGACTCAGTGGACATGGGCTGTATGTGCCTGCTGTTGAGGTAACGTGGCATCTTGTTTTATGGTAACTTTTTACAAGTAGGAGTGAATTCTAAAATAATAAAAATTCATAACAGTAAATAAATAAATTTATAACATAGTCATTTTATCATTATAAAGTATTATGTGCTGCACATAATTGTGTTGCTATACTTTTATAGAACTACAGTACAGGTTTGTTCACCAGTATTACACAAACATAAGAGTAATGTTTTGTGTTTGCTTATGATGGCTTCAGTGTCACTAGGTGATAGGAATTTTTCAGGATCATACTTTATGGGGCCATTGTCGTACATGTGGTTCTTCCAGGACTGAAATGTCTAATGTGAGAAGAGAAAGATTGGAATAGGAGACACATCTCAGGTGATGCAATCAGAGGGCTGCCTTACACCTTGAAGCCTGGCGTAGGGTTGACATGGAGGAGTCAGTCATGGTTAGCTTCACAGAGCCTATCAACTCTTCTCAATTTGGACCCCATGGGTTTTATGGAAATCAAGCTCAGCGGGATAATCAAATTAAAATTTCAACCTTCCTTATTGGATCTCTTCTAATTAAGAGAATGGTTTAATTGGATCTCAGTTCTTCTGTAGTAGAACACTCCTTATTTTGAATAAACTTGAGGTTTGATTGGACATTTTGGTTATCTATCACTAATAGAGTGGAAAAGCCTTTCTCTAGGTACTAGCCCATATGTAGAAGAACTTAGACAACCTTCATCCAGACACATAGATCTGTCACTATGAACTACTACACATGCCTGAGCATTGTCTATAGTGATCTGGACTCAGGTTCTGGCTGTGATTCTAGAAGTCCCCAAGACTTACGCTCTGACTTTGACTTTAGCTTTGGAGAACTTGCTATGACTTGGGATTTAAAAGATGTGGGTTTGACCTCTACTGAAAATCTATTTATTTCTGGGTATTAGACACAAAAAGCTCAACTGCTCTATCCTTTACTCTGATTTTTTAAAAAACAAGTTTTTGGATTTATAGAAAGCCTTTATAACCCTGTAGGAAAGTCCATGACACCTAAGATTACCAATAGCTATAGAAATAAGCCCCACATGTCTGTCAGCTTGTCGTGCTGTGTTGGGGGTGAGGGAGTGGATTGCATGTGCCTGTGATGCTGAAAACTATGCCACTGAGATTTCAGATACTGGGTCAACCATGGTAGACACATTTCAGCTGAGCTTCCAGATTAAGACAGACTAGGAAGAAGGACCTGGCTGCCCACTCTCAATAACCATTGATAACCTTATGAATAGTAGAGAAGCACTGTCAAATATAGTGCTGGAAAATGAGCCCTGGAGACTGGCAGGCATTTAAGAGACAACTGGGGAAGAGTGACCGCGTCAAAGTAGAGTTGACCTTAATGATGGGAATGGTGTAAAGCCTTGGAGACCTGGTTTTGCTTATCTGGCATGGCACAAAATGGGAAGAAGCATAGTGTCTGGAACATTGGACTCAAACAGCATCGGGTAGTGTCTCATTTTGTTATATATGGGGTCACTCACATATGACTTGATGGCACCTAACAACAGTGACAAAGAAACAACATAGTGAGTAGTAAGATTGTGGATTCTGTGGTTGAATTGGGGATTTACCTCTATGCCTTCAAATTACTAATATGTAGCCATTGCTTCCATTTCTGCAATGATTTTTTAATAAAGTTTTTTAGTGACATCCTACATTTTCTCCTCTAGTGATTTAAAAAAGGAACATTTTCAATAGGGAAAATAAATTTCTTCTTTTCCCACATCCTTGTGAATGATATTTTTAAGTGACTGAAATATTCCAAGGAGTATCTGAACATTTCTTATTTGCTATTATTTAATTTTTTGAAAGGAGTTACAAATTAAGAGTGCTACCTATTTCATATCTTTGAAGTAACAGGAATATTGTTTCTCTCTTGTACATATATTCTAGGTTTCTTATTTTTCTATTTTTTGGTATAAAACAATGTACCGCAAATGGCAACAATTGTGGCATTAAAAGAATTCAATTTCGTTGCACTCTTAGTAGAAATGGCAAAAAACTTTAATGGAAATTTTCTTCCCTAGTAAGTTAGAAACTTAAGGAGTAGCAAAGAGAAAAGTAGCTCTTGATTTTGGATGAAGACCTATTTTTCTATAAATGCCAGATTAAGGAAGTTTTACTCTTCCAAAGTGGGACTTTAGTGAACTTTTAGGTGAAAAGTAGAATCTTCCTGCCTCTAAGTCTGAAATACACTGCTATGGTGATATAGATTTTTGTATTTAATAGAATCAAATAAAAGTGTATTCATGCACTCAGTACAACTTATTGAACACATAGTTTATGTGCTAGGCATAAATATAGAGAAAAAGAGAATTTCAATGCAGATGACCAGATCTAATTATCTGGTACCATTAGATAAGTGGTAGAGGCTTAGTTTTCCACAGATACCTAAAAGAATTAATAACATAATCAATGATAAAAGAAAAGTACAAACAAATGAGTTTGAAATAGGAGTAAAAATGGAGTTGAAGTTTTTTTTTTTTCCTAAAGGTGAAATGATAACATCATTCTTACAATGAAAGAAAAATCTCCTCAATATGTTAGTTCAGAATTTACTCACAGGTTGTTATTCTTGCCATCTGCTTTTTAAAAACATGCTTAAGACATCCCACCAGAAAAAAGAAAAAAACATTAAGTATTATTTAAGGTATAGTATCCTGAAGACTTGAAAGACATGAGAATCATGAAGTCTGTATTCAAGATGAAGATGTTGTAAACAGAACTGCAGTCAAAGAGCACAAATTAAGGAAATGGAGATTGATCCACCACAGCTAGCCTAGTTATTATTATTATTATTATTATTATTATTATTGGAAATTTTTAATGTACACCTTAATGTGATTCATTCTGACATACTTTTCATTGTGGCATTTCCATTTATGCATTTTGATGTACATTATTCATATAGGTGCCCTCTTACCCTCTTGTACGCTTCCCCCCCACCCTCCTGATCTAAGTCTTCTCTGTCATTTACTTTGTAATATTTTTCTGTATGTACTTGAGTTCCAGTTCTGTTTAAGATAGAAACTTTTCCTGTAGTGACCTTTGTTTTTATCTTGTCAGAACAATTGCATGCATTTTCTAGACCATTTATATTTTAGTACAGGTGATGCCCCCAGCTCCTTTACATAAAGAGAAAACAAATTACTGGGACTTTTTTCATGCATATTATTTGGTAAAAATATTATATGGAGAGCGCCTAAGACTGACTCCAGTTAATACTGAAGATGCTTAAATGTTTGTTAACATCAAGCCTCAACTCTACACAATGAACTATTCTGGCATCTCATGGGAGGACTTGCCTGTGGTTGTGGTAACTTTGGTGGCCAGTACTACGGCTATGTCTGTGGATACAGCAGCTTCTACAGCCCATGGTATGGATATTACAGTGGCTATGAGGGTTATGGATACAGATGCTGCAACTCAACTTGCTATAGAAGATACTGAATCTCTGGTTTCTGCTAAAGTTTTGAACCTAAGATTCTTGGGAGAACAATCTACTAGCAAAATCCAACTTCACAAATGTTTCAACGTATCAAGTATATCCTAGCTCATAGCAGGTGGGGAAGATGAATTATACTTTTTACAAGATTGTTGGCATAAGATTTAAGACCTGTCAGTGTATGTACAGCCGTTCAATAGCAATTTAGACTTATTCTATAAATATTGGATATTTTACCACAATGATTACGTCTCCGTTTCATGCTCAAGGTACAAATATTTCATCTGAAATTTCTGCAGTGTATTTGACATTGGGAAATACCCTGTAATCATTTTCCATTAAATGTGTTTATGTGCCATTGCTATATTGTCCTAACTTTAGTCATCTATCATACTGTTTTCACTGTTGTATGATACCTGAAATAAGGCAATTGTTTTGCTTCTGAGGATACAATTTATTCTTATTATCAAATCAGTGTAAAACAAATATCATTGATGCAGTTTGAGAGAGACGTAGGTGGTCTTTCTCAGTTGCTCACATTCTTTATTTGTGATTCACAGTACAGTTTTCCAGGCCCAAGACTTCTTGCTATCATCACTGATAGTACTTATTGGACAATTAATATGACATATGACTTTTAAGTTTTTCTTTTTTCTTTCTTCCTTTTTTCCTTTTTTTTTGTTTTTTCAAGACTGTGTGGTTGGACACAGGGTCTCACACATCCTGCACTGTCATTCTCTTTTTTACTTTTTATTTTGTGATAGGATGTTGCTAGATTGTGCAGGCTGCCTCTAGCCTTGAATTGTTTATCTTCCTGCCTCAGCCTTCTGAGTCATTCGGATTACAGGCATGTGCCATGGTGCCCACTTGACTTTTTAAGTTCTTAATCAAACTTCATATTGTTGTGAGCTCCAATTCATGGCAAAAACTTTTGGTGCTCAAATCCCTGGATTTGGATAATAACTCATCTTGACCCTAGCACTAATATATTTGGCCCATGATAGGGCTCTAGTTATCTCCACATTATTCCTTTTTTCCCCAGTACTGAGGAATTGAATCCTGGACTTCACGTGTGCTTTCTTGCAAGTGATTAACCACTGAGCTGTGCCCCTAGCCCATTTTTTACTTTGAATTTTGAGAAAGGATCTCTCTAAATTACTCAGGCTGACTCTGGTTTTGAACTCGAGATCTTCCTGCCTCTGCCTTATCTCCATATTATTTTGAATCAATGAAAGGAAATTTGTAGTAAGTAGCTGAAGCATCATATTATGCCACTGAGCCAGAGAGTCTACTGTCTACTAATCCTATTGTACAGTCCCTGGTATTTTTTTCTCTTTTGACAAGTTGCATCATGAGTTATTTGCAGGGTCTGCAAGATGTAATCTACTCATTAGTCAGAGGTTTTGCAGAATGGTTTCCTTTCTTAGCTTTTGTTATTTTCACATTTTATTGTTTTAAATTAAGCATGTTAATAGAGTGTATTGAAGTATGATACTATGTACCAAAAGCCTGGGTGTATATTCTTTTGGGAATCAAATGTAGGCCAAATTTTGAATTTAGGCACTGTATTGCAACTTAAATTGAAAATTGCCTTAGTATATTTTAGAAACAATTTTAAATTGATCTGATGGAAAATTTTATTTAAATCACAATCTAAATCAGACTCAACAGAAAAACAAAAATATGACTTTTAAAAATTTTAGTGCTTCTAGTAGGTAAGTAGTGTTAAATAATTGTGATTTTAATTAACTTTCCTAATAACTCCAACCTAACAACAACAGTAACTTCAAAACTAATGATGTTTAGTTGGGCGTGGTGGCGCACACCTGTAATCCCAGCGGCTCTGGAGGAGGAAACGGGAGGATCGCAAGTTCGAGACAAGAGTCCTTGTCTCAAAAAGAAAAAACATGGACTGAGGGTGCAGCTCAGTGGTCCAGCACTTGCAGAGCATGCAAGTGTGAGGCCCTGGGTTCAACCCCCAGTACCGCAAACAAACAAACAAACAAACAAACAAAAAACCACTAATGATATTTTTATTAGCTTTTAGAATATTTGTATGTCTCACTTTTAATATATCCAAATATTTCACACGTTTTCCTTTGAAAGATGACTTACAGGAGATCTTTACTCATAATATCTATATACCTAAGCCTACATAAATCTTTATGTCCATAATTTTTTCTACCAGCATATGGTTTGCTGTTGATGAAGTCTATTTCACAATGGTTTATTTTATAGTCAGTGATTTGAGTGTACTACAGATCACAGGGTTTTCAAAGGCTGATTGGTGATTTCTTTTTATTTTTTGAAGGATGTGGACTGCCACATCCTTCTCCCATTGGGCACAGAATATACAAATAAAAATAAAAGGAACTACAGTGTGGTGAATATGAAAAGGAAGTAGAAACAAAGAAGCATTAATTGAGATAAGTGAATGAAAGTCAGAAAGGGAAAAATAATTATCTACTTTACCTTTTCCTTGGTGGTTGCTAGTAGGTACTGAGAAAATGGGAAGAAGAATGAAAGCTAAAGTGAGAATGTAAAGAGAGGCCACATATGCATTGTTGAAAGGTGAAAATAATAGGAAGTAATTGGTTGTGGCCTGCAAAAACATCAGAAGTAGATGTAATCTGCATTTTAGCATAGTTTCAAATAGATCGAGTTATAGAGAACAGTTTTGAGAATTGAAATATACACTGAACTGCAACTCAGATATGCCTGCTCATGAGAGGAATTTTCTGCCTTCAGTTTCTGAAATGGATATATTTTTTACAACCAAAAAGTTTTAAAGTTTGTGTAATCCAAAAATATTATAAAGTTTATTATGATTGAAATGATAAAAATTAATACTACCTCATTTTTTAATTGAAGGACTAATGTACAATAGTCCAGCAAAGCCTTTTTAAAAAAATGTTTTTCATATATCCTGAAAATAAGCATTTTCTTAAGGTCTCACCTTGATAAATAAATTTACTTTTGAAAAATGTAGATTTAATGTCTGAAAAATGGAGGAAATAGCGGTGGATTTAGCTGGAGATGGAGTTATCAATTTTGGAGATAACAGAGCAGAAAAATGTTTAATTATAAAAATACATTAAGTGTAGATGATGTCATATATTTTGCAATGAACCATTTCATTTAGGGATTGGAATGTGCATATTTGGACCAGTCAGCCATTTCTTCTCATAAAAGGAAAATAATAATGCAAAGAACAACCTAAATACGACATTAAGCAATCTGAAGTATTTTAATGGGAAAGAAGGCCTGTGTCAGGAGATAGCAGATTAACGAGTTGTGACATTAAAGGAAACACCTAGGATGACATGAAAGGAGGGCATGCACATGACATCACTGCTCCAACCAGGGTATATAAGCACCCTCTACGCAGGCTGACATGCATACTCAGGATCTTGTCTTGAACAGCAAACCAAACTCATCTCACCCGACACCATGAGCTACTACGGCAGCTACTACGGAGGCCTGGGGTACGGCTATGGAGGCTTTGGTGGCCTGGGCTATGGCTATGGCTGTGGATATGGCTGCTTCCCCAGACTGGGCTGGGGCTCTGGCTTTGGAGGCTGTGGCTATGGCTACCGCCGCCCACTGTACTATGGAAGATATGGATTCTCCAGCTTCTACTGAAATCCTGCCCTGGAGAACCAACATCTGATGCATAAGAAGATTACCTAGACTTGACTATCTAAAGCAAACACACTCACCTTAGACCAAGCCAAGAAAAAGGCCATCCAGCATCTAAGATTTTAAGAATATTTATCATCTTGTAATTGTGTACATCACATCTCCTGATGTTCTACACTGTGCTTTCATAAGTGTAGATCTTTCCGTTCCCTTTACAATAAATTATTTTAAAACAGCAAGCATGATTTTCAGTTTTCATTTAACTTTTTAATATACAATCTTACCTAAGCACCCAAGCTGGTCTGAGTTTAGACATTCTGGTCGTTGACCAATATTTTCAAGACGATTCTGGTTGCACGTTCAACCATTTGCTGGGCATTTGACCACTGTGCTAAAACCATGTGACACCAGGTGAAACAAAAGGTGAAGTACCAGTTTGTGTGCTGGTTTCAAGCAATAAAGACCTGTCTTGTTGCAGTGTTTGTGATCTTGTGTGTTTTTTTTTCTTTTTATGTATGTATACACATGTATACCATATGTTGCTCATGGCACCCCAGAAACTAAGTAGCACTAAATGGAAGGAAAGATATAAACAATAAGAAACACCAATTGAACTAACAAAAGACCTTCTTGCAAAGTGTGTGTGTGGCATACGTGCGTCTGAATTACCATTCCGTGTGGTGCTGAACCAATAATCACATTTACATTATTTCTTATGTGAATACAGTAGTCAGCACTCTATCTGTCTGGCAATTGATCAGCCTTCCTAAAACAGTTTGTAGTTCAGGTGTGTGCTGAGGTACCACAGTACTTGGTAATAAACTTGGTAAATTTTTCTCAGTTTTCATTCCACCTTAGATACAAAATAACTTAGAAAATGTGAAATGATTTCTTTACTAAGGACCAAAATATCAAAATGGCTACTTATAATTCTACCAATTTGACTTTGAATAAAATATATGTGATATATATATATATATATATATATATATATATATATATATGGATAGACAGACAGACAGACAGACAAACAGACAGACAGACAGATAGATAGATAGATGTTGTTAGGTGCAGTCAAATTGGTGTCTGACTCATAGCAACCCTGCATACAACAGGTGAAATATTATTGTCAGTGCTTCTCTGCTATTGATAGGGTTTTCAATGGCAGATTGATTTTGCGGGGTGGGCTGCTGGGTGCTTCTCCGAAGCCTACAGCTCCTGGAGTTCACAGGTGGTCTCCTATTCAAGTACTATATATATATAAAATTAGGTGTGTACATGTATCCAGTCATAAACCATAATGTTCAGTTAAAAGAAAACTGCTTCTATCTTCTGAATATTAGACTATATTATTTTCATTTCAATGTGTTTATTTGGATGATACTGATATGCAATTAAGCACTTTAAAATTTTATCAGTTTTCATATACAAATTGAGACCCTCATGAAGAATAGGTTCTTTTTGGTATGTTAAAGTTTTGTATTTGAGTTCTCTAATGATAAGAAATGATAAAACAAAATATATCATTGAATATACACTGAAGAAAAAGCAACATTTGATGAATGCATGTCATGTTTTCTTCATAGTACACCTTGGCGTGACATCATGTTGTTCTTCCATTTTATCAGTACATTGAAATTTTTTCAAGTCACCATGAATATTTAAACAATCACTGGCATCCTGTGTGAACTGATCCAAATTGAGGCTATGACTGATTTGCAACATCAGACATATAATCAAGTTTCCTGTAATGTTGTTTTTCATTTAATCACAACCAGCAAAAGTGGGATACTTCAAACACTTCAGATAGTTCTTTCCCTATGATAAATAGAGAATAGAAAAAAATAATAATATGTATTTTGGTGTCAAAAATTAGATGTCTTTTGAATTTACCAAATTCAATAACCCTAAAGGAATAAGATAGGGAAAAATTGTAGAGCTGGTCGGATTAATATAAAGTTTACTATGTACTAATTCTAATACAATCTTGGGTAGAAAAGAAACTTTGAAAAGTTAAATAACTTGATAATGATCATAAAATGTCATGAGCAGTTAAGTCCAGATGAGAACCAGGTTTTAATGAGCACCAGGCCTTCTGCTTCCCCATCTCACTATACTGTTCATCTGTCCCACGCTTGTTGTGGGTGATCAAATGAAGTACCCTGGAAGTTACGGTCACATAGGTCCCTGAAGAGTTCTATTATCATTATGAATTGACTATCTCCATTTACTTTGATTTTTAAATATTCTATTATGAAACCCAGAACTTATCAGTTTTAAAATTAGGTATAGCTATGTAAAATCATATAATGAATAGTGTCAAAGTTTCTCTAAAAATTAGAATTTATTTGAAAGATTCAGACTAATTTATTCAACATATGGAGGGATTTGCACAGCAGATCATATTACTATCTCTTTTCCTTCAGTTAAATCAGATGTTGTTTCACAATTAATAGATCTGAGTAGGTTCACCTCAATGTCACCACTGAAGGACTATTCTATTTAGTTTGATGGAGAAAATCAAAATTTCATATGAAACTATTTTGCTCTCAAGGTGGTTAATGGTATTACAGTATTAAGAAACACTTCACATATTTAAAGATCAATACAATTATTTGGAGGCAGGATTTATCACTCCTAGCACAGCCCAATTTTATCATACTATTGTACCTCTGACTATTAGATTGTATTGATTTAAGAAGAATTAAGAGAACAACTCTACAATATATTTCCTTCCCAGGAAAAAGTGTCTTCAGCCTCACAAGTGAAGAAAGATCTAGCAGAGTACAATATTGTAGGATAACATCATTATACATTTGATTTCTTTGTGTCTCATAGCTTGCAGTTGACTTAATGAGAACTAAATATTCAGCTTAACAACTGTCTTTTAATTTTGGACCTAAAATAAAATGGGAAATTTTTTGAAGTGACTAAATAAAAATTAAGATGTGAAATACTCAAATATTTCTAAATTAGTACAAAAGAAGCAGTAAGCATAAAACATATTAATATGTTGGGTATCATTAAATTAAGAAATTATTTTTATATGCAGATGTCATTTGGGTATGAGAAAAATACAAACCACATGTGGAGTATTTTCAAAAAATTGGATAAAATGTCTATATGTAAAAGCTTATAAATTAATTTTGCAATACTTTGAAACCAGTTAAAAGTGGTCAAAATACTTGAACAGGCAATTCGAAAAAGAAGTTCTCTAATTGGCCAATAAGCATATAAAATGATGCTTAATATCATTAATTCATTAGGTACAAATCAAAATGAAACATTTCTCAGTTATTAATACATAGATACAAGGAGAGTGAAATTTAAAGAATTTGAAAATGACAAGCATTGTCAAAGACGTGGAGCAACTTGAATCTCTGACATTGGTGCAAGGACTATAAATTTAAAAGTATTTTGAAAACTATTGCCAAGATCAACTCTTGTTGTTAGGTGCTGTTGAGTCCTATTTGATTCATAGCAACTCTCATAGGGTTTTCAATAGCTGATTGTTTTGGGATTGCTTTGGGAGTGGATTGCCATATTCTGCTCCCATTTTTGTGGTGTTGGGGCTCAAATCCAGGTCTTCAGAGACTGCAAAGTGGCATTCTACCAACTGAGCAAAACCCCAGCCCCAAGATCAACTGAAGGTTATGTTAAAGGCTACAAATAGTATCTTCAGGGAGTGATATTGACCAAAAAGGAGCAATAGAAAAATTTGAGGTTCAGGGTATGCTTGATATGGGCAGTGTAGGTACATGCAGTTATCAGTCCAATATCCATGGGTAATACATTCAAACTTCACCCCCAGTGGATGGTACAAACAAGGATAGTACAAAATGCTCTAAATAGGGTATTTTCCTATTTTTGCATACTTGTAAAAATATAACATATATTAAAAATCAGATATCAATCATTATAAAACAGAATAATTATGTCAGTACATTATAATAAAAGTTACCTGAATGTGACTTCTCTGTATCTGGATATTTTGCTATAACCATCCTTCTTTTATGATGATGTAAGATGACACTCTTCCCACATGATGGCATAGGATGATATGAATTATGTTGGCCTTGTGATGTAGTATTAGGTACATAATAGTTACTGAAAAACAAATCTTGTGACAATAATGAGACAATTGTTCTGGTAACTGGGTGGCCACATAACTAAATGATGGGTAGTATACAGAGTGGGAAAAAGGATGATTCACATTCCATATGGGAAGGAGGTAGAGAGGGTGAAATTTCATCATGATATTTAGGATGATGTGCAATTTGAAAGCGATGAATTATTTCTGGAAATTTTCATTTAATGTTTTTAGATGACTGTTGATCTCAAGTAACTGGAAAAATGGAAAGGGATAATGGAAAACAATTATATATAAAATCCATCAAATGTTGTACTTAATTTTTCATCATGATAAATTCCTTATTGTTTTTCTTATGCTTAATAATAAGAGCAAATGCAAATAAAATGGAATGAAGTATGTTTCTCTGAAGATTGTAGAGTACTCCTCACTATAAAACAGATACCATAACTTCAAATATTTAAGAGACTTGACTAGATTAACAAACATCACTAATGTCAGAACCAAGACTAGAAACAGTTTACCTGAATTCAGGTGTTATACTACACCATCCTGATTTTCTTTGTAGAGTTAAAAAATTAAATGCTATCTAGGAAAGTATTACATTGTTACAATAAATGGCTTCAATTTTATAGCAGTTAATGGGAATTATTTCATTTCTTAGATTCATTATCTTTGTATGTTTACCTTTTCATTGTTAAAATTTTAGTATATTATATAAAATCTCCCATGTCTTAGTTGCTAACTTAGCTATACTGGAAGAAAAATGAAGAATAAATAATGTTAAAACTCAGTACTCAAGATCATGTCTCTTTATTAGACAGTGTAGGATTTTGTTATACTATATGAAGATAGAAACAAAACAAAACTTATCTAGTTCTCATTTCTTCTTTCAAATGGTCTTACCTCACAAGGAATGGGAAGGTAGATAAAGTTAAGCAACCCCATTAAACAAATGCTGATTCTTAAAGCTGAATCTTATATGAAACTCTTCCATTATCATATTGGTCACTATCTCCAAATTTTGGAGATATAAATTTACAATGAAAATGAGTATCAATATAATTTGAATGAGAAAAAAGCATCAGTGACATATCTGTCACAATACAGTATTAACAAAATTTTGTAACACGTTTTCATATTTTATATATTTTTGTCAGAGTTAAGGAAAACCTCAGAATTTATAACAGACATATATATATATTTAGGTGCTGTCAAGTCATGTCCAACTCATAGCAACCCTTATAGAGTTTTCAATGGCTGATTGTTTCAGGATTGCCTTGGGAGAGGATTGCCACATCTTTCTTCCATTTTTGCAGTGCTGGGAATCAAACTCAGGACCTCAGAGACTGCAGAGCAGTGCTCTACCAACTGAGCTAAATCCGAGCATATATATATATATATATATATATATATATATATATATATATATATATGTTTGTGTGTATATATATGTGTATATATGTGTATATATATGTATATATATATTATTACCCATTGTTATAGGATTATTGAACAGATATTCTAAAATAAACTTAAAAGTAAAAGGGAGAAAAATTTTAAAAGAGTATTGATTAATCTACTCTGAGTTTTACAACTGAGCATACAACCAATACCTCTATGAAGAAGTGTATATTAATCATTTGACAATGGATATTTTCATTTAGGTTATTTTTTCGCTTCAAAAAACTGAACAAGGTAATTTTACTACACAATAGATGTTTTAATATCTATTGTTTAGTGATAAAGATCAATAATTGATGAATGAAAACTATTTGGTTTTATTCTTTGAGAAAGAATAAAAGCAATAGCCCCTTGTTTGACTATTGAGGTGTTATGTTTATGTCTTGTTTGGTTTCCTAGCTCAAAAAGAAGCAGAATTATCTATCCCAAATAAAAAATTTATGTACTAGTCACTCTTACTTCATCTGGCTGAATTCTATGGGCAAAATGTGATATCTTTAATCTAGTTTGAGTTATTCATTATTTTATGTCTCTAAGAAGCCTCACTGAGAACTAAAAATTGAACTTTACAAATGTTTCAAATTCAGATGAGAAATAAGAATGCAAGAATATTTTTTATAAGTGAGATAAAAAAACTTATTAGGTTAAATACTCTTCTACAAAGTAACAGGCTTAATCAGCCCTTTTCCTTAAAAGAGTAGCCTGTAAGGCTTGGAAACAATATTTCATAGATTGTGATGGTCATGTCCATTACTGTGAACCCACCTAGAATTTCTTTGTTAGTTGAATAAACATTTTGAATTCCCTAGTCCATTGTTTATAAAAACCAAGTCATACACTTTAAGAAATTTTGATTGGGTAAAATACATCTAAATCACAAAAATTCAGCAGTATGTGCACAGGCATATGAATTAAATATTTTTATGATCCAAAGAAAAAGACAAGTGCAACTTGGAGGTTAATCAGAGAAGGTCAACATTGGACCTAATTGACTAACTTGGTAAAGTGGGGTTGAAGGATTCATGGAGCTCAGACCAAATTTCCTCACACATATTTCTCAATTTTGAGTCATTTCTCTATTGTACCTCTATTCCAAAAACCTTGAACATAGTGTAAATTTTTAAACATTTCAAAAAACTCTAAGAGTTGGGGTACATTTTTGAAAATGGTACCTTTATGAACTAGTAACAGACTAAAGGACAGTAGTTAGAAGCTGCCTGAGAATAAGTGGGCAGAGAACAGACACATAAAAATAAAAATAAATACATTTTGGTGAATATTAATTAGAAACAAAGAAGCACCATGAGATAAATGAATGGAAGTCAAAGAGGGAAACGTCTACTATGTCTTTTATTTGGTTGTTGCTAGTAAGTACTGAGAGAATGGGAAGAACAAGGGACGCTAAAGAAAGAATGAAAACAGAGGTAATATATGCATTGCTGAAAGGGTAGGAAGTGGAAGTAAATTTTAGCATGCAAAAACATTATAGGTAGATGCAATCTGTAATTTTGGCATCACTTCCAATAGACCTAATTATAGAGAATAGTTGTGAGAGTGGAAATGAACATTGAAATGCAGCTCTGATATGACTGCTTAGGAGAAGGATTTTGTGCTCTCAATTACTAAAATTAATTGTTATGTATTTCACAGCTCAAAAATTTTGAAGTTTGTGTAATTCAAAAATATTACAATAGGTGCTATGATTGAAATGATAAAAGCCAACATATCTTTCTTTGAATACAAGGACTAATATACACAGTAGATCACTAGATGCTTTTAAACATAAACTGTTTTCATATATTCTGAATATGGGCATTTCCTTAAGTTTTCACCTTGATAAATAAGTCTGCTTTTGAAAAAATTCAGATTTAACATCTGAAAACTGAGCAAATAGCTGTGTATTTAGTGGGAGATGGAGTTATTAATTTGGGAGATAACACAGCAGAAGAAATATTTGATTATAAAATATAAATCAAATGTAGATGATGTAATATATTTGATAATAAACCATGCCATTCAGGAATTGGAATGTGCACATTTTGACCAGTCAGCTATTTCTTCTCATAAAAGGAAAATAATAATGTGAAGGACATCCTAAATATGACATTAAGCAATCTGAAGTATTTTAATGGGAAAGAAGGCCTGTGTCAGGAGATAGCAGATTAACGAGTTGTGGCATTAAAGGAAACACTTAGGGTGACATAAAAGGAGGGCATGCACATGACATCACTGCTCCAACCAGGGTATATAAACACCCTCTACATACATTGACATGCATATTCAGGATCTTGCCTTGAACAGCAAGCCAAACTCATCTCACCTCACACCATGAGCTACTACAGCAACTACTATGGAGGCCTGGGTTACGGCTATGGAGGCTTTGGTGGCCTGGGCTATGGCTATGGCTGTGGGTATGGCTGCTTCCCCAGACTGGGCTGGGGCTCTGGCTTTGGAGGCTGTGGCTATGGCTACTGCCGCCCACTATACTATGGGAGATACGGATTCTCCAGCTTCTACTGAAATCCTGCCCTGGAGAACCAGCATCTGATGCCAAAGAAGATTATTCAAACTTGAGGACAGTGACTAAATCCAATATGCTCACATGGGAGCAAGACAAAAAGAAGATCATCCAGCATCTAAGATTTTAAGCGTACTTATCACCTTGTAATTGTCTACATCTTATTTCCTGGTGTCTTCAGTTATTCTTTCGTAAATGTAGAATTTTTGGTTCCCTTTGCAATAAATTGTCCTATCTTAAAACAGCACAAATGGCTTTTAGTTTTTATTTAACTTTTTAATATTTAGTGGTACCTCTACATTAGAATGCATCATTGAAACTCCTTTGAATAGCAGAGAAGCACTGACAATAGTGCTGGGCATGGCACAACATCAGGGATTGTTTCATTCTGTTGCACATAGGGTTGCTATGAGTTGG